>QNTS01004074.1:0-29694 GCA_003317085.1 Hucho hucho | reverse complement strand
TAATTAAATGTGAAACGTCAAAACAATAAAGTAATGCAACAGATCGTAACAAATAGTAGTGCAACACATGCACTAACTCAAAACATTCAATAACCCACAAACACAGGTGGGGAGAGAACAAACTAAATAGGATTCCCAATTAGAGGCAACGACTAACAGCTGCCTCTAATTGGGAACCAACTCAAAACCAACATACAAAACACCAAACACCCCTGGTCACGTCCTGGCCCAAAACCCCATAGAGAACCCAGAGGGCTCTCTATGGCCAGGACGTGACAGTGGTGGTGTGTCTGAGTTTAAAGATCAAGCTGTTCATATTGTAGTCATACCAATTACTGAATACAGACCAAGAGGTGTCTGTGCGTGTGTGTGTGTGTGTGCACGTGTGCGCGTGTGTCGTTGTGCATGTTCATGTGCGTGTTTATGTGCGTGCGTGTGTGTATGCGTGTGTGTGTGTGTGTGCATGGACGTGTTTAACGATAAGAATAGTAAACAAGGGTTAAGGTTAGAATCAGTGTTAGGGTTAGAATTAGGTTTAAGGTTAGGGTTAGGAGCTAGAGTTTGTTTTAGGGTTAGGTTTTGGGGTTAAGGTTAGGGTTAAGGTTAGGGTTAGGGATTAGGGAAAATAGGTATAATAAAAGGTTAGTTATACAAGACTGTGTGTGTGCGTGTTTATGTGTATGTTTACAGGTGAAGGACATGGTCAGTGTCTCTCCATCAGTGACTGTTACTAATGTATTTCTAATCACACTGTTCTAAACAGAATGGCAGGTTACTGGAAACGGACAGAGCTTACATAGTGACAGTCCTTAATCACATAATGTTATAGTGTTGTTTAATCTAAATAGCTTAACCTGGCACACCATGTGATCCCAACTCTAAGACAAACAGTGGTCTCTGAGATTGGGGGATCAGGAGGGTTGGGCTCTACTGTACGCTGTGTGTTTGTGAATTAGGCTAGGGGCTGTGGGGGTGGGTTAGGAGTGGTGAGGGGCTCTGGGGGTGGATGGGTTAGGTGCCATAACTCACCACTCCTCCCTGGGTGCCCTTTGGGTTGCTGTGGGGATCAGAGCAGAGTGGGTGATTGCCCTTTGGAGGTTGTCTGAGGTAGATTTTCAGAGGGAGCGTCTACCCCTTTCTATCATGTTCTGGACCTTTTGTGTCCAGGCTCTTTGTGCTCTCATTACCACAGCCTCTGGGTTCGCACACAATCTGTTATATTCAATTAGTTCAGATGCACAGGAATATATCGAAAGGCATTTTGCTGCAGCAAGGAAATGGGAAGAAGGTCAAGCCTACTGACTTTCTCTCAGAAATGTCAAATAGGAAGGTAAGCGTCAGGAAAAAATGGCACGATGAACACCTAAAATGGTATTGCATCCCATCCAATGCACCCAGAGTTACCCAAACTCCATTTCCAAGATGCCTGGAGCAAGCTATCGGATGTAATGTCATATTTCAGGTCTGTAGGCTATCCATATCTCATAAATACAAAGTTGAGTATTTTATTCATATTTTCCACAAGCACATTGCCGCTCATCACTTGCTCTACAGTAAAGGGCAGTAAAACAGAAATATATCTAGCCTAGAACCTACTCTTTCCACAAACTCCCTTACTACCAATATAACTTAACCTGCAGTTTTCACGCCTGAATCCTCTAAACAGTATATTAAAGAATAGAGGCCAAATCATTAAACATTCCTGAATAAAATTTTCCTTTTTGACTGAGCTCTGCCGTATTATGCATGCAAATCATGCAACCCTCTTTGTCTTCCAGGCAGCCAGTGTGTTAAGACACAGCCGTATTTAGGATGACCTTGGCGACGACAGGTGTCTGAGAGGGGGACTAATATGCCTAGCATCACCTGCAGGTGACATAAAACTCCCAATTAAACCTCAAGATGTCCGGATGGTGTGCGGGGAAAAACAGAACGTGCAGGGCATCGGTTATATGTTGGATCTTTTCTATTTTTTTTATTTTATTGAAATTCCTTGAAGGTAATCGTATTAAAGTGTTTGACATTAAAGATCAAATGACTTTGAAGAGGTTGGGTGTAGTTGAGGCAGGCATAGAAGTCTCATGTCTGGATGTTTTTGATTTCACGGTCACTGATATTCCAGTAAAGAGATTCACTGCACCTCCATGTATCCTGAAAGAAAGTCACAGTGCAAAAAATAAATCCCTTATTTCCATACAGTTCAGAAGAGCTGATTAATTATTTTTTAAATGATTTTTCTCAGGAAAAAACATTCTCAATGACATGTTGTCTGTTGATTTCAAGATAACTTGATATCCTAAACATGAGCTGAGGAAAATAACAGAACACGCCTGCCGCACAGCCAGGCATCCCAAAAGCCACTTCACTCTGTCTAGCTGTTCCTTTGAGCTAATTAAAGGGGATTAAACGTTTGGAGGGAAACATCTGCAAGAGTCACAGAGAATCAAATGAGGCCAAATGTGCAACACAGTAGCCATGAAGGGCCTTTTGAAAGTCTTTTTTCTCACCTTAAGTGTGGGCTAGCACAAAGACTTCAGATTTGTTTTCTGTTCTGCCTGGAGCTAGAGCTCAGCCTGAATATTTATTCTTTATGATATACTTCAATATTATCAAGGCACAAGGCGAGACCCAGATGCAGACGCAGGAGGCAGATGGTTGGAGTCTAACAATATTTATTAATCCAAAAGGAGTAGGCAAGAGAATGGTCGTGGACAGGCAAAAGGTCAA
Organism: Hucho hucho; assembly: GCA_003317085.1. Classification (NCBI taxonomy): domain Eukaryota; kingdom Metazoa; phylum Chordata; class Actinopteri; order Salmoniformes; family Salmonidae; genus Hucho; species Hucho hucho. The sequence continues at coordinate 26,967 of QNTS01004074.1, read as the reverse complement.
AACCAGATCAGAGTCCAGGAGGTACAGAGTGGCAGACAGGCTCGTTGTCAAGGCAGGCAGAATGGTCAGGCAGGCTGGTACAGAGTCCAGAAACAGGCAAGGGTCAAAACCGGGAAGACTAGAAAAAGGAGAATAGCAAAAAGCAGGAGACCGGGAAAACCGCTGGTTGACTTGGAACATAAAAGACGAACTGGCACAGAGGGAACACAGGGATAAATACACTTGGGAAAACAAGCGACACCTGGAGGGGGTGGAGACAATAACGAGAACAGGTGAAACAGATCAGGGTGTGACAAATATTGGGGAACGGAACTACATAGAAGTATTATACATTTTCCACAATAAATGTAACTTAGAGGACAAATATACAAATAAGACTGCTATTGCTTTAGTGTTTATATTTTAGTGTGTTTTGTTTTTATGTTGTGGCTAGAGAAACCTACCACCAATGTGTCCTTTGGTTTCCATATATTTTCTCCTCTTTCTCTATACTGTGACAACTCAAGATTATAAGGTTATGGACCTGTTCAATTAACAGTAATTGACTAACTCCAACCAAGGTAAACATATACAGTGGGGCAAAAAAGTATTTAGTCAGCCACCAATTGTGCAAGTTCTCTCACTTAAAAAGATGAGAGAGGCCTGTAATTTTCATCATAGGTACACTTCAACTATGACAGACAAAATGAGGAAAAAAAATCCAGAAAATCACATTGTAGGATTTTTCATGAATTTATTTGCAAATTATGGTGGAAAATAAGTATTTGGTCACATACAAACAAGCAAGATTTCTGGCTCTCACAGACCTGTAACTTCTTCTTTAAGAGGCTCCTCTGTCCTCCACTCGTTACCTGTATTAATGGCACCTGTTTGAACTTGTTATCAGTATAAAAGACACCTGTCCACAACCTCAAACAGTCACACTCCAAACTCCACTATGGCCAAGACCAAAGAGCTGTCAAAGGACACCAGAAACAAAATTGTAGACCTGCACCAGGTTGGGAAGACTGAATCTGCAATAGGTAAGCAGCTTGGTTTGAAGAAATCAACTGTGGGAGCAATTATTAGGAAATGGAAGACATACAAGACCACTGATAATCTTCCTCGATCTGGGGCTCCACGCAAGATCTCACCCCGTGGGGTCAAAATGATCACAAGAACGGTGAGCAAAAATCCCAGAACCACACGGGGGGACCTAGTGAATGACCTGCAGAGAGCTGGGACCAAAGTAACAAAGCCTACCATCAGNAGAGAGCATTTGGATGATCCAGATGAGGATTGGGAGAATGTCATATGGTCAGATGAAACCAAAATAGAACTTTTTGGTAAAAACTCAACTCGTCGTGTTTGGAGGACAAAGAATGCTGAGTTGCATCCAAAGAACACCATACCTACTGTGAAGCATGGGGGTGGAAACATCATGCTTTGGGGCTGTTTTTCTGCAAAGGGACCAGGACGACTGATCCGTGTAAAGGAAAGAATGAATGGGGCCATGTATCGTGAGATTTTGAGTGAAAACCTCCTTCCATCAGCAAGGGCATTGAAGATGAAACGTGGCTGGGTCTTTCAGCATGACAATGATCCCAAACACACCACCCGGGCAACGAAGGAGTGGCTTCGTAAGAAGCATTTCAAGGTCCTGGAGTGGCCTGGCCAGTCTCCAGATCTCAACCCCATAGAAAATCTTTGGAGGGAGTTGAAAGTCCGTGTTGCCCAGCGACAGCCCCAAAACATCACTGCTCTAGAGGAGATCTGCATGGAGGAATGGGCCAAAATACCAGCAACAGTGTGTGAAAACCTTGTGAAGACTTACAGAAAACGTTTGACCTCTGTCATTGCCAACAAAGGGTATATAACAAAGTATTGAGATAAACTTTTGTTATTGACCAAATACTTATTGACCATAATTTGCAAATAAATAAATTAAAAATCCTACAATGTGATTTTCTGGATTTCTTTTTCTCATTTCGTCTGTCATAGTTGAAGTGTACCTATGATGAAAATTACAGGCCTCTCTCATCTTTTTAAGTTGGAGAACTTGCACAATTGGTGGCTGACTAAATACTTTTTTGCCCCACTGTATGCTTACATGTACAGTACCAGCCAAAAGTTTGGACACACCTACTCATTCCAGGGTTTTTATTTATTTTTACTATTTTCTAAATTTTAGAATAATAATGAAGACATAACTATTATGAAATCATGTAGTAACCAAAAAAGTGTTAAACAAATCAAAATATATTTTATATTATTAAAAATAGCCACCCTTTGCCTTGATGACATCTTTGCACACTCTTGGCACACTCTACATTATAACATTGTTTAGCAGCCAAAGGCATTATCCTAGTCATATGTGACCGACCGGCTCAAATCGGTCTCATTTGAAATTGTGTTTTTTACATTGGATAAAAGTAGAGACTCAGAGGTACAAAATGGTATATCATACACTAAAGTCGAGGAACAATGGGAAAGAGGAGACAGAGGGATGTGAGACAGAGGTTTAATCCTTGATATATGAAAAGTGGGATGTATACGGAAGGTGCGGGGCAACAGAAGACGAACCGCAGAGGGGCTACAAAACAGGGGGAAAGTTTACAGAACTCCACCTGGAGGGCCAGATCCCGAGAAGACAGCCTTACCCTCTGCCCGAGACAATAGCGGGGAGCCGGGGTCCAGTGGCGGTCCGCCTGTCATCGATACCTGGAGGTGGTCTTGAGAAGAGCAGACAATTGACCTCTTCCTCTTGCTAAGGGAAGAGAGGGGGCTGATAACCCATCGAACACTCAAAAGGCAAGAGACCAGTGGCTAAGCAGGGGAGGGTGTTTTGTGCGTATTCTACCCACACAAGTTGCTGGCTCCAGGTGGTGGGGTTGGATCCGGAATACGTGCTGCACCATGAGCTGGGCTGTCTCCTTGGCAGACTGTAGCTTGGGGAGGGGAATGAAATGGACGGCTTTGGAAAACCTGTCCACCACTGTGAGGATAGTGGTGTTGCTATCAGACAGAGGGATACCAGTGACGAAGTCCAGGGATATATGCGACCAGGGACGGGGAGGGACAGGAAGAAGTTGAAGGAGGCCAGCTGGAGCTTGCTGAGGAGTCTTATTCTGAGCACAGACAGTGCAGGCAGCGACGAACGTGTAGCGGTCAGGGACCATGGTGGGCCACCAAAGCGTTGTCGCACAAAGGCCATGGTCCGACGGGAGCCAGGGAGGCAGGCAAGCCTGGAGGAATGAGCCCATTCCAGGATCAGGGAGCGGGCCGCGTCTGGGACAAACATCCGGTTATCCCCCCCGGTAACGCTGTTCCACAGATGAGAGTAGCCCGCCAGACACGAGGTAGGAAGGATGATCTCGAGGTCCGAAGGTGTAGCAGCCGGGCTATAGCGATGTGAAAGCACATCCGGCTTAACATTCTTGGACCCCGGGCGACAGGAGAACCGGGTAAACAGCAGGGCCCATCGAGCTTGTCTGGATTTGAGACGCTTGGCGGTGCGGAGATATTCCAGGTTCTTGTGATCCGTCCACACAATGAATGGATGTTCCACCCCCTCTAACCAGTCCTCCAATGCCATCTTCACCGCGAATAGTTCTCTATTCCCCACATGATAATTCCTCTCTGTGGTGTTAAGACGATGGGAGGAGAAGGCGCAGGGATGCAGCTGGGACAGGACGGCCCCCACTCCGATATCCGAAGCGTCTACCTCCACCACAAACTGATGGGACAGGTCCGGATGGATTAATATAGGAGCTGTGATGAAGCGGTGCTTAAGGTCCAGGAACACCCGGTTAGCAGCTGGGGACCACGTGAAGCAGCTGGGGATCTTGGGAGAGGTGAGTGCTGAAAGGAGGGTAGCCAGGGTTCTGTAACCCCGGGTATAAAACAGCGATAGAAATTGGCAAATCCTAAGAAGCATTGCAGCTGCACTCTAGACATGGGTTGGGGGCAATCCACCACCACTCTCACCTTTCTGTGATCCATCTGCACATTACCAGCAGCGATGATGTATCCAAGGAAAGAGATGGCGGAACGATGGAACTAGCATTTCTCTGCTTTGACAAAAATGTGGTTCTCCAGGAGACACTGGAGGACCGGTCGAACGTGGAGAATGTGTTCTTGAGCTGAGCAGGAAAAGACGAGGATGTTGTTGAGGTAGACGAACACGAACCGCTTCAACATGTTGCAGAGAACGTCATTAACCAGAGCCTGGAACACAGCAGGAGCATTGGTCAGACCACTGCGTAGTCTGCCACACCACAGGAGTCCTGACGTAGTTGGAGCAGTTTACGAGCCGTCTCATAAGACGAATAGAACACTTTACGTACCTCCGGCACGAATTCCTCCAGGCTGAGGCAAACGGTGGATTGTTGCTCCTACACCGCTGTAGCCCAGGCGAGAGCCCTACTAGACATCAGCGTTATCAAGTACGCTATCCTCAAGCGATCCGAGGGAAATGAAGAGGGCTGCAGCTCAAAGATGAGAGAACACTGGGAGAGAAACGCCCAGCAGGATCCTGGATCTCCAGTGTAGCACTCCAGAGGAGGTAAGCGGGTTTCTCGGGAAGCTGGAGTAGATTGGGGAGAAGCGCTGCTGGTAGCGGAGTAACTGACAGTCTGGGGGGTTACTGAAGTGGCGGGATGCCTAACAGACAATCCGCGGAATTGCTCCAGCTATGTATGGAAGGCACGGTCATTGCGTTGTGCCAAGGTCTGTAATCCTTCCATAAGACCTTGAAGTAACTCCTCATGTCTTCCAATGGTGTCTCCTTGGGAAGAGACAGCGTTGTGGAGCTGGTCCGAGTGTGCTGGGTCAGTCCTGGCCAGTTCGTACTATCAGACCTCAGGATAAGACCCAAATGCAGACAGTTCAAATCACAGATGTTTATTACCAAAACGGGGCAGGCAGACGACAGGTCAAGGGCAGGCAGATGTCGGTAATCCAGGGCAGAGTCAGAAAGGTACAGAATGGCAGGCAGGCTCAGGGTCAGGGCAGGCAGAGGTCAGTAATCCAGGGCAGTGTCAGACAGGTACAGAACGGCAGGCAGGCTCAGGGTTAGAGTAAGCAGAGTGGTCACAATCTGAAAAACTAGAAAAAAAGGGCTAAAGAGAAACAGGAGCACGGGAAAAACACGCTGGTAGGCTTGACGAGACAAGACGAACTGACACGAGACAAGACGAACTGACAACAGACAAACAGAAAATACAGGTATAAATGCACAGGGGATAATGGGGAAAATGAGCAACACCTGGAGGGGAGTGGAGACAACCACAAGACAGGTGAAACAGACCAGGGTGTGACACTGTAAAGACCTTTATTATACAGATTCAAAATACTGTAGCTATTGATAACAAATGTGTATTTTGTGGTTGTGACCCAGAGACTCTTTATTTTGGGACTGTTCTTATGTCCGAATATTTTGGAGTGAGTTAGACAATTCTATTTAAAAATAAACTACTATTAATGTTAATTTGAAAGACTGATATTATGTTTTATTTTGTTCCAAATTACATGGACCCTGATTTAACTTTCATTGTTAATTTGTTTATTTTTCATGGCAGATACTTTATCCATAAAATGAAGTGGGCAGAGAACAAACCACTCTTCACATTGTTTAAGATAGAATTGAAATATTATTTTGAAATGATTAGTAAGTGTAAAAACAAAAAAGCTATATGTACCAGAAAACTTTCTGACAATTTATCTCGATATGTAATATCCCTGTCTGTTAGGTTTATGTACTCTTGTTTGTATATTTTAGTTTTTGTATTTGTTTTGTTCAAAATAATAATACAAAAATAAAAAGCAGTCAAGCATTCAAGCTAACTTTCTTGCTACTTCCAGCCACATTTGAGAGAACAGCTCACTGAACATTACTCTCCCTAGCAGAGCTGGCTAGGCTGTTATGTTATCCAGAGCGTTGGTGACTACAACTGTTCTGTCAAATTGTCGGAGTAGACAGCCAGAGCGAATTTACCATCTAGTACATCTATCAACAGTTGTTGCAGTGACATTCTATTGAAATGGATACTTGCAGAGTGGAGTCTTTTGTTAAGACATGTAGCTAGCTAGCTAAACAGTGAACCATAATCCCAACGCATGACATTACTACCCTGCATGAAGCTAGCTAACAGGACACATTAACTTGAAATGAAACCACTTTTCCGTTTGAAAGTAAACTTATTTTTTTATCAAAATGCGTTTTTTGGCAGAAATAGACGTGAGTATATGCAATGCCCACTGAAAAATAAGTGGGTATACATTTTACATTTTAGTTATTTAGCAGACGCTCTTATCCAGAGCGATTTACAGTTAGTGCATTCATCTAAAGATAGCTAGGTGGGACAACCACATATCACAGTCATAGTAAGTAAAATGTTCTTCAATAATGTAGCTATCAGCTAGTAAGGCATATATATACACGGCATATACCTGCGTACACCCTCCACTGCACCACTGCTAACGACCCCCAGAAACCAGCTAATTTCCCTCACATAAACTCTGTCTATGCCCATTACTCTCTACGAACATCACTTCATTAATTCCATGGCTTGCCAGTGTTTAAACATTCTTAACTAATTTCTGGATCAAATGTATTTTGTGCCAAGTCAATTCTCTGAGTGCAGGGCTCCGTCTGTGCACGTGTGACTAGGCCTTCTGTAAAGAATCAACCCTCTCTCTTGCTCTCTCACCCTAATCCACCCATATGGGAACACTTTCTTTTGTCCCTCTTTTATGTATATGAATAATTATTTTTCTACCCGTTGGCTGCTGCATTGTCACCTAGTGACTATCAGAGCAAGTAATCTAAAATGAATCCAGAAAAAGAACAGGAGCACATGGATGAATTCCTAACAGGATTTCCACAGTCAGATCCTCCACTATCATAAAATGTGGGTGAGCTAATTAAACTAAGTGCGTTTGCATGAGTCCCAGTCGGAATTAAATTATTCTTCCCGATGCAATAAATGGCAGAGGAAAATATAATCCTGTCATGTTACATGAGCACAAACATAATGAGCACATTATTGTACAGTAGCACTGGCTGTGCTATGGCTATGGCTGCTATCCTATACTGCAGCTGCAGCACTCAAACCAGTGTTAAGGTGCAATATTGTGTAAGAAGAAGAACCATAATCTGGCCCATACAGTAGGCTACACAGTGTTCTAGGCCTGTTGTGGAAACGAGAACACAACCTCCTAGGCACATTTGAGCATTTGAGATGAATTATAATGGAATCAGAAACACTTTTATTCACCAAGAGGGGAATTCCGACCCAAGTTAACCGAGTGTAAATTTGACAAATTTCGTTTTTATGCACTCTTCTCTCTATGCGTATTCTGACCTTGATTTCAAGCGTGATAATAGCATGCTATTCCCCCGCTATTTGTTTGGGGTGGAGATTAAATAAATGAAGGTGTGGCGGAGGTGTGTCTACAGACACACCGTGTTCTGACTTTGACTTAATTCCCTACTAATTCCACCACCTTTACGCATGAGGAAACCTAGAATAAGGTCTAGCGAACCTACCGGTTCCATGTGGAAAAAGCATCTACTTTATTTTTTAAATTTAGAAATAACACTATTCTCCATGCACTAGGTAAATGCTTAATCCGTTTGGATAAGGGAATTGTAAATATAAATTACACTTATAATCGCTGGAGACAAATTTGAAATCAGTCATATGGCAGCAAACTGACTTACAGGGATGGGCACTCTAGAATGTATTAATTATAGGCTACCCTGACTTTCTCTGTTTCCTATGTCTATCATGTTAAATATTAGCCACTATCAGTATCGACCGTCATTGAGCCTAATAACCACACATATTCAACTGCCAATTTACTGTTCGTTTTAACAGTAAATTGGCAGTTGAATATCATTCCATTTAATTCCATTGTTTTATTTACCTTCATGTGCTTCCTCTTTAAACACTGTCACGGCCATGTGGTTGTTGCTGAGGATCATTAGTAAAAGTTGATAAAAAAAAGACATGAAGGCTAATTAAATCGTTATGTAGTAGAGCGCAGACCAAGCCATAACAGTTTGAACCCGATGCGTGGTGCAATCCTTGACTGTGTCATCACACAGTTCCATGGTTAGTGCAGGCAATAGACAAGGGTGTAGCCTACTACTGTACACTATTATCCCTATTATAATTATATGTATGTACACTAATCTTCCAACATTACCATGGGTTGAAGAACTGAATGGGTCAATTTTCAGAATTAATCAAAGGCTCTTCAAAACGTTTTTTTATTATTAATAAATACTTTCCTAAACCTAAATAATCTACAAGATTAGCGTATATGTATATATTTTTCTTTTTGAGGGGGGGAGGGGCTGAAATGGAGATGAATATGCATATATTTAGATGGCTTTCTTTCATTGATCCCTAATATTCTGAACCTGTTCTCTCGATATATTCTAGTGAGTCTGTCAACAAAAATCGAACTAAAAGGTACACCGTATTTAAAGATATGGCTTAAGATACATGTAGGCCTACTGAAAAGCCTATTTAATGAAAACTCCACAAGAAAATCTGTTGGCCAGCAAGTGGGAGGATTTTCAGCGGTTTAATTAAATTTATTCCAAGTGTGCAAGGTAGTCACATCTGCACTGTACATTATGTGAATACCAAATACTGAAAAGGAAAGGCGTAAAATTATGAAGCGGCCACCAAGTACATTTACACATACCCAGAATTTGCCATAGTGCGAAAGTGCTGCCAGCAATAGACAATATGCAAACGTAATACAGACACAAGTCCACATAGACATCATACAGGATATACAATATAAAAACAGTAAACATACAGTAAAACATGTACCTCTGGAGTATGGGCTGATAACAGTGGGAGTATACAGGGGCTATATCTATTTATGCAGTGGGAGGGATGCTGCATGGCGAATATATACTGTGCATATACTGTACAGTGTTGTGTGGAGGTGTATTAGAGGTCATGACAAGGTGCAGTGATCGGCTCAATGCAAAGTCACTTAATCCCTATGAGCCCCATGGCCGGTTGATTTGGGCCACAGCATGGGGGAAGAAACTGACCTGAAGTATGTCACTTAGAAGACAGTTGTTGACTCTGGGTTGAGGTTATGGTTAGTTTACGTTGGATTGGGATTTTGTTAACCACTTGTGATCTCACAGGATCAGGGCAACAACCGTTATATTGTTAAAATACTGTTTGTGGTATGTCTAAGAGGGTCAATGCTGTCAATTTTTTCTTATTTGTTGATTTCCCAGCTTCTCTGCCTTATATGAGCCTTATTGTTTCCATAAAGCTGATATACACATGCAGTATATCACATAATTTTCTGTAAGCAGAATCTCTAAAGTTTAGCTTGAGTCAACAAAGCGGTCTGAGAATTTTCTAATAATAATGTCTGTCTGGATCCCTGTCGTAGAATGTCATTTCCTGTAAATGTCATAATGGATGTAAAGAAAATATAAAAGTATAACAAAGGTGGTAGATGGATTTCTCTTAAAGGTTAGGTGATATACAACTAACAGGAAGAAATGCAGAGCTGGTTCTACAAAGGTTAAGCACATGCGGTATTGACAAACAGCATTTATTTTGCTGCCTGGCGAAAACGACATCGATCTACAACACAATGGCCTCACATTTTAACACAAGACGAACAACCTGCGATAAGTCACGTTGAAGTTCACGTGACATTTGTTACTGTAAGACGAATCTTTACTGGCGTGAGTAAATGCTGTGTTTGTTTGTACAAGCTGGTCTGATAAGCACTATCGGCTCGCATGATGGATTTGTTTTCTGGTAGCTGTAGCAACCCCTTTTTTTTGTGTTCCTAAAATTACAATCAATTAAAAAGCTGTTTAGAACTCATACTTTCTGTTCAAATGAGAGGGAATCATTCGAATAAAGTATAATTGCAAAGTTTTGTTTAAACACCCGAAGTTCATGTAATAATTGAATTGAATTGCATTACCGATTAAATCTGTCTGTGAAAAATGTCTGTCTCTCTCCCTCATGTGTAGCCTTTTTTTTGTTAGGAGCATGTCGACTAAACTCTAGCCTTCCTTTTTACTGAAGGCTGACCTTGTTCTTCTGTGGTAAAAAAGAAGAAGAAGAATAAATAACATCAATCTGGCCACATCATCACCCAAGTTATAGACTGTTTTCTCTGCTACCGCACGGCAAGTGGTACCGGAGCACCAAGTCTAGGACCAAAAGGCTCCTCAACAGCTTCTTCACCCAAGACTGCTTGAACAATTCATAAAATCGCCACCGGACAATTTACATTGACTCCTCCCCGTTTGTACACTTGCTGTTTGTTTGTTACTTATGCATAGTCACTTCCCCCCCACCTACATGTACAGATTACCTCAACTAGCCTGTACCCCCGCACACTGACTCGGTACAGGTGCCCCCTGTATATAGCCTCAATATAGCTATTCTTATTGTGTTACTTTTATTATTACTTTTTATTTTAGTCCACTTGGTAAATATTTTCTTCTTCTTGAACTCCACTGTTGGTTAAGGGCTTGTAAGTAAGCATTTCACGGTAAAGTCTACACTTGTTGTATTCGGCGCATATGACAAATAACATTTGATTTGATTTTATTCTATTTGATCATTTGTGGTGTCACAGCCGAGGCCTTTATAGATTCTGGCAGGAAGGATGACTCTCTTTTATGTGAACGGCAGGGGTTTCTGACTAATCCATAGTGGATCAGCATGACAGAGACAACCTATCGAGATGTCAGATGTGCCAAAGCGAACAAAGGCTCCCTAAAAAGGTAGAGAAAGACCACCACTGTTCACCATTCATGTCCTGAGGAGGATTGTATAGCACTGGAAGAGCAGGGTGTCTAGACAGATAGACAAAACATTGTTAGACAAGACTGGTACAGTCTAAGGATGGACCTCAGGTGTCCGGGACGAGGGGACTGTGGGACGTGTACAGTATGAATGTGTGTGACAGAGATGTAGTTGTGCAAACACAGCTTTTCAAGAAAAGAAAATATATATTTTTTTAATTATATTATATATAACGTCAGACGTTTTCTTCATAAATGAGAAAAATTTTGAAGAAATGTAGAGGTAATAAAGGTAATAAACGTGTTATAAGCAAAGTTCCACCGTAATTCATTAGCAAAAAGGAGGGAATTAATTGAGATGAAAAGGGGTGTACTTATTTCACAGACTAGCTGTTAAAGCAAAATGACGTATTTCGATATCTGTTTACTTACTTTATTTATTTTATTTCACCCTTATTTAACCAGTTAGGCTAGTTGAGAACAAGTTCTCATTTACAACTGCGACCTGGCCAAGATAAAGCAAAGCAGTGCGACACAAACACAGAGTTACACATGGAATAAACAAACATACAGTCAATAATACAATAGAAAAGTAAGATAATGAGGTAAGATAAGGGAGGTAAGGCAATAAATAGGCTACAATGGCGAAATGATTACAACATAGCAATTAAACAATGGAGTGATAGATGTGCAGATGATGAATGTGCAAGTAGAGATACTGGGGTACAAAGGGAAATAAATAACAGTATGGGGATGAGGTAGTTGGATGGGCTATATACAGATTGGCTATGTACAGGTGCAGTGATTTGTGAGATGCTCTGACAGCTGGTGCTTAAAAGTCAGTGAGGGAGATATGAGTCTCCAGCTTCAGTGATTTTTGCAGTTCGTTCCAGTCATTGGCAGCAGAGAACTGGAAGGAAAGGTGGCCGAAGGAGGAATTGGCTTTGGGGGTGACCAGTGAAATATACATGCTGGAGCGCGTGCTACGGGTGGGTGCTGCTATGGTGACCAGTGAGCTGAGATAAGGTGGGTCTTTACCTAGCAAAGACTTATAGATGACCTGGAGCCAGTGGGTTTGGCAACGAATATGAAGTGAGGACCAGCCAACGAGAGCATACAGGTCGCAGTGGTGGGTAGTATATGGGGCTTTGGTGACAAAACGGATGGCACTGTGATAGACTTCATCCAATTTGCTGAGTAGAGTGTTGGAGGCTATTTTGTAAATGACAACGCCGAAGTCAAGGATCGGTATGATAGTCAGTTTTACGAGGGTATGTTTAGCAGCATGAGTGAAGGAGGCTTTGCTGCGAAATAGGAAACCGAGTCTGGATTTAATTTTGGATGGGAGATGCTTAATGTGAGAATTTACATTCTAACCAGACACCTAGGTATTTGTAGTTGTCCACATATTCTAAGTCAGAACCGTCCAGAGTAGTGATGCTGGACGGGCGAGAAGGTGTGGGCAGCGATCGGTTGAAAGCATGCATTTAGTTTTATTTGCATTTAAGAGCAGTTGGAGGCCACGGAAGGAGAGTTCTATGGCATTGAAGCTCATCTGGAGGTTAGTTAACCTCTTAAGCATCATTAAGGAGCGCTGTGACGCTAGCGCCCCATTCCCGACACTATTATGTATATTAACGATTATATTTCACACGGATAATATCTTGAACAATAGTAAAGTAAAAAACCGAGGTGCGCGCTCTCGTGTCTCTCGCGCACCAGACAGAAATCACTTTGTCATTCCTCGGATATAAACATCCTGTATGAGGCTCTTGTTCGTGACAAACTCTTGAAACCTTGTCTAAAGACGGTTGACATTTAGTGGAAGCCATAGGTACTGCAACCTGGGTCCTAGAATCCACCAGGCTTTATACCAGCCTATGGTAATAGAAGGCATGTAAAAAAAAAACCTGTGGCACCGCCATAGAGACTGCCAGAGGCCCTCCGATTTGACACACTGAACTCTGTCTGAGAAGTAGTTGGTGAACCAGGCGAGGCAGTCATTTTAGAAACCAAGGCTGTTGAGTCTGCCGATAAGAATGTGGTGATTTACAGAGTCGAAAGCCTTGGCCTGGTCGATGAATACGGCTGCACAGTATTGTCTCTTATCGATGGCGGTTATGATATCGTTTAGGACCATGAGCGTGGCTGAGGTGCACTCATGACCAGCTCGGGAAACCAGATTGCATAGCGGAGAAAGTACGGTGGGATTCGAAATGGTCGGTGATCTGTTTGTTAACTTGGCTTTCAAAGACCTTAGAAAGGCAGGGTAGGATAGATATAGGTCTGTAGCAGTTTGGGTCTAGAGTGTCTCACCCTTTGAAGAGGGGGATGACCGCGGCAGCTTTCCAATCTTTGGGGATCTCAGATGATACGAAAGAGAGGTTGAACAGGCTAGTAATAGGGGTTGCAACTATTTCGGCAGATCATTTTAGAAAGAGAGGGTCCAGATTGTCTAGACCGGCTGATTTGTAGGGGTCCAGATTTTGAAGGTCTTTCAGAACATCAGCTATCTGGATTTGGGTGAAGGAGAAATGGGGGAGGCTTGGGCAAGTTGCTGTGGGGGGTGCAGGGCTGTTTACCGAGGTAGGGGTAGACAGGTGGAAAGCATGGCCAGCCATAGAAAATCGCTTATTGAAATTCTCAATTATCGTGGATTTATCAGTGGTGACAGTGTTTCCTAGTCTCAGTGTAGTGGGCAGCTGGGAGGAAGGCTCTTATTCTCCATAGACTTTACAGTGTCCCAGAACGTTTTGGAGTTTGGGCTACAGGATTCAAATTTCTCTTTGCTTTCCTAACCGCCTGTGTATATTGGTTCCTAACTTCCCTGAAAAGATTCATATCGCGGGGGCTATTCGATGCTAATGCAGTACGCCACAGGATGTTTTTGTGCTGGTCAAGGGCAGTCAGGTCTGGAGTGAACCAAGGGCTATATATTTTTTTGGAATGGAGCATTCTTGTTTAAGATGGTGAGGAAATAACTTTTAAAGAATAACCAGGCATCCTCTACTGACGGAATGAGGTCAATATCCTTCCAGCATACCCGGGCCAGGTCGATTAGAAAGACCTGCTCGCTGAAGTGTTTTAGGGAGCGGTGGTCGTGACTGCAGACCCATTACGGACGCAGGCAGTGAGGCAGTGATCGCTGAGATCCTGTTTGAAGACAGCAGAGGTGTATTTGGAGGGCTGGTTGGTTAGGATGATATCTATGAGGGTGCCCATGTTTATGGATTTGGGGTTATACCTGGTAGGTTCATAGATAATTTGTGTGAGATTGAGGGCATCAAGCTTAGATTGTAGGATGGCCGGGGTGTTAAGCATATCCCAGTTAGGTCACCTAACAGCACAAGCTTTGAAGATAGATGGGGGGCAATCAAATCACATATGGTGTCAGGGCACAGCTGGGGGCAGAAGGTGGTCTATAGCAAGCTGCACCGGTGAGAGACTTGTTTCTGGAAAGGTGGATTTTTAAAAGTAGAAGCACAAATTTATTGGGCACAGACCTGGATAGTAAGACAGAACTCTGCAGGCCATCTCTGCAGTAGATTGCAACTCTGCCCCCTTTGGCAGTTCTATCTTGTCTTCCTAAGCCAGGATTCAGACACGGTTAGGACGTCAGGGTTGGCAGAGTGTGATAAAGCAGTGAATAAAACAAACTTAGGGAGGAGGCTTCTAATGTTAACATGCATGAAACCAAGGCTTTTACGGTTACAGAAGTCAACAAATGAGAGCGCCTGGGGAATGGGAGTGGAGCTAGGCACTGTAGGGCCTGGATTAACCTATACATCACCAGAGGAACAGAGGAGGAGTAGGATAAGGGTACGGCTAAAGTCTATAAGAACTGGTCGTCTAGTACGTTTGGAACAGAGAGTAAAAGGAGCAGGTTTCACGGTAGAATAGATTCAAGGCATAATGTACAGACAAACGTATGGTAGGATGTGAATACAGTGGAGGTAAACCTAGGCATTGAGTGACGATGAGAGAGATACTGTCTCTAGAAACATCATTTAAACCAGGTGAGGTCACCGCATGTGTGGGAGGTTGAACTAAACGGTTAGCTAAGGAATATTGAGCAGGGCTAGAGGCTCTACAGTGAAATAAGACAACAATCACTAACCAAAACAGCAATGGACAAGGCATATTGACATTAGGGAGAGGCATAGCTGAGTGATCATAGGGGTCCAGTGAGTAGCTAGGCGGGCTGAAGACACGGCGATTCAGACAGCTAGCGGGTCGGGGCTAGCAAGCTAGCAGAAGGGCCTTAGAGGGACATCGGGACGGAAGAAGTCTGTGGTAGCCCCCTCGTGCGTTTACGTTGGCAGACCAGTCGCGATGGTTCAGCAGGGCGTGTAGTACAAGGGTCCAGGTCAATTGGCAAAAGAGGTATAGTGTCCCAAGAAACTGGCCGATGGACCTCTTCAGCTAACAGTCCGATATGCTCTAAACAGCTAGCGGGCCGCGGCCAGCAGGCTACCAGATGGGCATTCAGGGGACGTCGCGACGGAGGAGCCTGTTGAAAACCCCCCTCGGGCAGATTACGTTGGTAGTCCAGTCGTGATGGATCGGCGGGGCTCCGTATCGGCAGTAAAAGGGGTCCAGGCCAATTGGCAAAATAGGTTAACTTTGAACTATCCCTTTAAGTCTATGTTGAGCACTTTGTCAGATGTTTTTCCAGAAAATAACAATACTTTATGTTTTTTTAAGATAACTTTTTGACTTGTACCACTTGCGTCTCTCTCAAGTATTCATTTAAACTTCTCCGTCCTTAAATTAAAGGGAAGATTTTATTCATTGTAATTGTTTGCCACACTCTCTTTGTTTCGCTCTGAATTGGGCAGCAAAAACGATCACTTAATCAGAATTTAAATTAACTTCACCACAGTGAAAAATGCTATCAAATTTTGGGCCATGTTCACAAAAGCCATTATTTGTTGTAGAGAATTATCTCAGATGTTCAACAAAAAAAATAATCTGCTGTTTTATTTGTCACATTTATTTTATGACAATACTATTTGTGGAGATTAACTGACTGCCTTAGCCTTAGTTTATTTGCCTCATTGTGAGAGAGAACCTTTTCAATTAATATTCACCCTGAGCTTTTTCAATCAGAATTCTTATTAGCACTTCTGAACACAGACTGCACAGCATTGACCACAGCACTGACCACTGCACTGTACACAGCACTGACCACAGAATGACCAATGCTGAACACTGAACATTTTCCTGCACTGACCACTGTTCTGTGTGTTCTCCACCCCCTGTTTGAACTAGGACAGTACAGTACAGCACAGTACACCCAGTCTACCCAAATGACTAGATACCAGGGTTGGGGTTGATTCAATCTAGTCACTTCAGGAAGTAAACTGACTACTCAGTTAACTTCCCAAATTGACTGGGTTGAGATGGAATTGACACCAACCCTGGTAGGTACAGTACCATGTAATGGTCTGTGCTCTCTGGTCATCCTGCTGGATGGATGCCGGTGGGGTGTTGTAAACAGGTTTGTTGGTCGGAGGTTGAGGTTGAGACTGGTCTGAGATCAGATGCTGAAATGCATTGTAAACAGGTGTGGTGATGGGGGTTGGGGTTGGGACCAATGATGTATATAAACCCTGGATTGCTGATGCTATGTATTTGCAAATGAGAGGTTTTGAATTCACCGGTCGGCCATATTGGCACTCCTCAGAAAAGCAGTCCTCTGTATAATTGAATGGAATTCTATCGTATTTAGTTTACTTTACATGTTTCAAGGACAAAATGACATGTTTTTAAGCATTTTGTTGTTGTAGTAGGGAGAGTAGCATTTTCTAAAAATTAGACTTTAAGGATTTTATTTTTATGTTTAGCTCACATAATATAATTTAAAAGTATGCATTAAGGTGTCTGTAATAGAATAAACGTGCCAAAAACAAATGTAGACATTAATAAACGCATTTCTATAGCTTCCAAAATGTTAGTTTTATAACGGTGAGGGAGTGCCAAGACGGAGGTGCGGTAGCTTCAACACAGCTTCTGTCAGTCATCTAGTGAACTGTATATACTATTCATTGGTTGGGACTGAGATCCTATGCTGAGAGGCATTGTGAACAGGTTTGGTGGTTGGGGTTTGGGGTTAGGACTGGTCTGACATCAGATGCTAAAAGGCATTGTAAACAGGTTTGATGGTGGAGTGTTGGAGTTGGGACTGGGATTGGTCTGAGATCATTTTCAAACTTTAGCTAAAGGTCACAGTCCAGAGTGAGGATAATCTCCCATACAGACTGGGTTTGTATCACACTGATACTTTGGGATGTGTCCTGCTTACAAACTACTGGATTAGTGCACATTTCAAAGGTCATTCACATAGGCAAAGGTCAATGAGAATGGGAAATCCAAAAGGTCGAAGGCTGTCACGGGTCAGAGTTCAACTGTGCTTGTGAATAAAGCCTAATCCATTACGTTTATGTGGCCCCTAATGAACTTTACATTGTGGGGTGTTGCCAGCCTCATCAACCCCTATCCTCAATGTGTTGCACCTTTTATACTGATACAACGACAACCGTGTTGCATCATCACTTTAAGAAGGGGCTGAAATACTTCCCGCTCGAGTCACTATTAACATAATGTACCATACTATACAATTCAATGAAATGCTAAAATAAGACATGTTTTGTTATACACCAGGGGGAAGTGTTAGCTGTTAGCTACAGGACGCTTTATAGCATTTATAAAGCAAGGTGGCTCCTATTGTGACTGTGTCTCTGCAGTGATATTGACAGTACAATTTATGTGAGTGATTCACTCCTTTGTGTCAGGCATGACCTTTAGTATGGAGTCTTTGTGGTTGCCAGGATACACTCTTTCCTATGGCAAGCTAAAAAGCGGTGGTGGGTAGAGGGATAACTAATTAAAAAGCAGTCATTTAACTGACATTCCCCAGAGAGACTCCTCTATGAAGTGTAGCCTTCAGTACCTGCATGTGAACCGATCACATCCCAGATCAAGCTGTATCTCCCTACACAGGCTAAACTGAACTGTTTGGTAGAACTGTTTTGCTCCTCCCTTCAGCACTTTTTTAGACATTGTAACTGTGTAGTTGTGTATATGAGAACAAGTGAACATTCTTTAAGGGTTCATATTGAATGGAAAAAAACACTTGCAAAAAACAGAGAACTGTAGTTATAATTTGCCCGATTTCAGGGACTAGATTTACTGGTAATTACTGATAAAATGTTTACATTACTTTTTATTCATTTCCCACTTTTTTAAGTCAGAATAAAGTTCTAGGACACTCAGAGGCTTCTCTGTCGAATAAACAGGTCTTTGGCTCCATCCGGTAGTCAACTTTCTTTTACATCGGAGGTACAGTAGTAAAGGTGCATGGGTAAAATCACTGGGGAAAGCAAGCTAGGAGAAACAAGCCGTATTACAACCTCCACTACCGTTCAAAAGTTTGCAGTCACTTAGAAATGTCCTTGTTTTTTAAAGAAAAGCAATTTTTTTGTCCATTAAAATAACAACAAATTGATCAGAAATACATTGTAGACATTGTTAATGTTGTAATGACTATTGTAGCTGGAAACGGCTGATTGTTAATGGAATACCTACATAGGCGTATAGAGGCCCATTATTGGCAACCATCACTCACTCCTGTGTTCCAATGGCACGTTGTGTTAGCTAAGTTTATCATTTTAAAAGGCTAATTGATCATTAGGAAAATCCTTTTGCAATTATGTTGGCACAGCTGAAAACTGTTGTCCTGATTAAAGAAGCAATAAAACTGTCTTTCTTTAGACTAGTTGAGTATCTGGAGCATCAGTATTTGTGGGTTTGATTACAGGCTCAAAACGTCTAGGAACAAAGACTTTCTTATGAAACTCGTCAGTTTATTCTTGTTCTGAGAAATGAAGGCTATTCCATGCGAGAAATTGCCAAGAAAGTTCAGGCAATCAGAATATACAGTGGCAGAATAAATTCAACCACACCTTTGTTTCATCACAAAACTGGAGAGTAACTGTTCAGTGAAGTCCACAAAGCATATTGCATGTAACAAACAGTTACACGACCTACAGCATGGTCAAGCAAGTTACTAGTAAACAACTATTGATTTAGAACACCGGAGAGTTACCGCAAGTTGCAAAGAAAACAGGAGCTGCCTCCATTTTTCCAGCATCATTAACATCAACATTTCAACGTCATCAAATCACCTATCACCTTGTCTAAATACAGTGACATCTAAATGATACCAAAAACAATTTAGTCCAATCAACGTAAGCTAAATATCATGTGGCTGTCCATGGTACTGATTCGTGTGTGTGTGTGTGTGTGTGTGTGTGTGTGTGTGTGTGTGTGTGTGTGTGTGTGTGTGTGTGTGTGTGTGTGTGTGTGTGTGTGTGTGTGTGTGTGTGTGTGTGTGTGTGTGTGTGTGTGTGTGTGTGTGTGTGTGTGTGTGTGTGTGTGGAAGAAACATATTGGCTCACGCTACTTGTAGAGAAACTTCAATGCCATCCTCCTCTCTTTCATGTTGGCGAAATGGTCTATGACTCTTCCATACAATACATGCTATGAGTTTTCGTTGTCCTAGGCTACCAGGTTAAAATGCTTGCTCGCTAGCTTAACTTCCTTTCATAGTCAACAATTAGCCAGCTATTTAACATTAGCTTACTACATCTAGGTACATATTGAACTTCCATCCTCTCAGGCCAGAGGCACAATGTATACATTTATGGTTGGATCAGAATCGCTGTTATAATTATTGGCCAGTACGGAGAACTAAGTAAGTCCAAATCATTATCTCTGTCCATGGCTAATTTAGGATGATTTTTAGCTAGCCTGTCTCGGAGGACAACACAACGAGATGCAACAATTCACTTTTTCTTCTGTCAATGACGTTTGGCTTGATGTGAAACACAGAAAAACTAATTATTTTATAGCCTGGCTTAACCTTGACACCATGAATATACGCCACTGACTGGATGCAGACACAAAGCATATCAGTAGAACAAAGAAAAAGTGCTATTTTCACAGCGCGTCCCCCTTGTCAATAGGATGGACACAGGCTGTTTAAACAGCCAAAATGTTGATTTAGACATTCACAAATGTCACACATTTTGACTATCACTAATGTCATGATATGTTTGGTAAAGTAATAAAGAAGGTGAAATATTTTGGTTAGATGTTCCTAAAACTGATTGTAACTATACATGTACATATTATAAAGTACGAAAATGCTTATTAATTCACATCATGAATTTTACGGAGCACCTAAGGGGTCATGGAGGAGAGAAAAAAAACAGCCAAGCTAATCCGTTCACTCAGGTTTTTTTATTCATGCCCTTAAATCTTTGTATATGGTTTATTATATTTGTATCATCAAATCAAATTGTAATAGTCACATGCGCTGAATACAACAGGTGTAGACCTTACAGTGAAATGGTTACTTACCAGCCCCTAACCAGCAATGCAGTTAAAAAAAAATTTGGATAAGAATGAGAGATAAAAGTAACAAGTAATTAAAGAGCAACCGTAAAATAACAATAGCGAGACTATATACAGGGGGGTACCGATACAGAGTCAATGTGAGGGGGCACCGGTTAGTTGAGGTAGTATGTACATGTAGGTAGAGTTATTAAAGTGACTGTGCATAGATGACAACAGAGAGTAGCAGCGGTGAAAAGAGGGGGGGGGGGCACTGCAAGATGTCTGGGTAGACATTTGACTAGATGTTCAGGAGTCTTATGGCTTGGGGGAAGAATCTGTTTAGAAGCCTCTTGGACCTAGACTTGGTGCTCCGGTGCCGCTTGCCGTGCGGTAGCAGAGAGAACAGTCTATGACTAAGGTGGCTGGAGTCTTTGACAATTTTTAGGACTTTCCTCTGACACCGCCTGGTATAGAGGTCCTGGATGGCAAGAAGCTTGGCCCCAGTGATGTTCGCACTACCCTCTGTAGTGCCTTGCGGTCGGAGGCCGAGCAGTTGCCATATCAGGCAGTGATGCAACCAGTCAGGATGCTCTCGATGTTGCAGCTGTAGAACCTTTTGAGGATCTGAGGACCCATGCCAAATCTTTTCAGTCTCCTGAGGGGGAATAGATTTTTGTTGTGCCCACTTCATGACTGTCTTGGTGTGCTTGGACCATGTTAGTTTGATGGTGATGTGGACACAAAGGAACTTGAAGCTCTCAATGTGCTCCTCTGCAGCCCATGTGGGATGTAAGTGTCTTTTCTCAGACATATTGGGAGAGTGGACATAGAGTTTAATGGACTCCTGTCTGTGTTCCCCACTCTCACAACTCTCACTACTCTACTTACTATCATTACCCTCACCACTCTCACCACTATCAAAACCATCACTACTCTCACTAATATCACTGCTCTCATTACTATTACTACTATCACTACCCTCACTACTCTCACAACTCTCACAACTCTCAATACTCTTACCACAACAACTACAATCACTACTCTCAAAACTCTCACGACTATCATGATTATCACTACTCTCACTACTCTCACTACTCTCATAACTCTCACCACTCTCACTACTATCAATACCATCACTACTCTCACTACTCTCACCACCCTCACAACTATCACAACTCTCACTACTCTCACCACGATCACTACTCTCACTACTATTACTACTCTCACCACTATCACTACACTCACTACCCTCACTACTCTCACTAATATCATTACTATAACTACTCGCATTACTATCACTAACATCACTACTCTCACAACTCTCACTAATGTCACTACAATCACTAATCTTGCTACTATCATTACTCTCACCACTCACACTACTATCACTACTCTCACTACTATCACAACTATCACTGCTCTCACTACTATTACTACTATCACTACCCTCACTACTCTCACAACTCTCAAAACTCTCACATCAATCACTACAATCAGTACTCTGAAAACTCTCACGACTATCACGACTTTCACTACTCTCAATACCCTCACCACTCTCACTACTATCACTACTCTCACTACTCTCACCACAATCACTACTCTCACTACTATCACTATTCTCACTACTATCACTAATCTCATAACAATCATTACTCTCACAACTCTCGCTACTGTCACTACTCTCACTACTATCACTAGCATTACAACTCTCACTACCCTCACAACTCTCACTAATGTCACTACAATCACTACTCTCGCTACTATCATTACTCTCACCACTCACACTACTATCACTACTCTAACTACCATCACAACTATCACTACTCTCACTAATCTCACAACTATCACTATTCTCACTACTATCACTACTATCACTACTCTCACCACTCTCACCATTCTAACTACTCTAACTACTCTCACTACAATGACTACTGTCACAACTCTCACTACTCTCACTACTCCCATTACACTCATTACTCTCACTACTCCTCTCACGACTCAAACTAATCTCACTACTCTCACCACTATCAAAACTCTCACTTCTATAACTACTCTCACTATTATCAGTACCGTCACTACTCTCAGTAATATCACTACTCTCACTACAATCAATACTCTCATTACTATCACTAATATCACTACTATCATTACTCTCACTACTCTCACTACTCTCACTACTCTCATTACTCTCATTACTCTCACGACTCTCACTACTATCACTACCCTCACTACTCTCACTTATATCACTACTCTCACTACAATCAATACTCTCATTACTATCACTAATATCACTACTATCATTACTCTCACTACTCTCACCACTCTCGCTCTCATTACTCTCACTACTCTCACTACAATCACCACTCACACTACTATCACCACTCTCACTACTATCACAACCATCACTCCTCTCACTACTATTACTAATCTCACAACAATCACCACTCTCACTACTATCACTACTCTCAGCACTCATCAGTCTAACTACTCTCACTACTCTCACTACTCCCACTACTATCACTACTCTCGTTACTCTCACTACTCTCATTACTCTCACGACTCCTCTAACTACTCGCACTACTTTCACTACGCTCACCACTATCAATACTCTCACTTCTATCACTACTCTCACTACTCTCACTACTCTCATTTCCTTCACAACTATCAATACTCTCACTACCCTCACTACTCTCACTAGTGCACCTACTCTCTACTATCACTACTGTCACTACTATCACTACTATAACTAATCTCACTACTCCTCTCACTACTATCACTACTATCACTACTCTCATCAATCCCACCATTCTCACTTTCATCACTACTCTCATTACTCTCACTACAATCACCACTCACACTACTATCACAACTCTCACTACTATCACAACCATCACTACTCTCCCAACTATCACAAATCTCAAAACTATCACTACTCTAACTACTATCACTACTCTCACCACTCTACCCATTCTCACTAATCTCACTACTCTAACTACATTCACCACTCACACTACTATCACAAATCTCACTACTATCACAACCATCACTACTCTCACAACTATCACAAATCTCACAACTAATACTACTCTCACTCCTATTACTGCTCTCACCACTCTCACCAATCTCACTACTCTCACCACTCACAATATTATCACTACTCTCACTACTCTCGCCACTATCACTACTCACATTACAATCACTACTATCACAACTCTCACTACCCTCACTCTCTCACTAATATCGCTACCCTCACTACTCTCATTACTCTCACTACTCTCACTAGCCTCACCACTCGCACTACTATCACTACTCTCACTGCTATCACGACTATCACTAATCTCACTACTATCACTAATCTCACTTCTATCACCACTCTCACCACTATTACTAATATCACTACTGTCACTACCCTCACTACTCTCACTACTCTCAGTAATATCACTACTCTTACTTCTCCTCTCACTACTCTCACTACTCTCAATAATCTCATCAATCTCACCATTCTCACTACTCTCACTTCTATCACCACTCTCACCAATCTCACCATTCTCACTACTCTCAATACTTTCATTACTCTCACGACACCTCTAACTACTCACACTTCTCTCACTACTCTCACCACTATCAATACTCTCACTTCTATCACTACTCTCACTACTCTCACTTCGCTAACTACTATCAGTACTCTCACTACCCTCACTACTCTTACTAATGACACTACTCTCATCACAATCACTACTGTCACTACTATCACTACTATAACTACTGTCACTACTATAAATAATGGCACTACCCTCACTACTCTCACTAATATCACTACCATCACTACTCTCACTACAATCAACATTCTCATTACTATCACTAATATCACTACTATCGCTATTCTCACTTCTCTCACTACAATCACTACTCTCACTACTCTCACTACTATCACTATTATCACTCCTATCACTACTATCACTACCCTCATCAATCTCACAACTTTCACTTTTACCACTACTCTCACTGCTCTCATTACTCTCACTACTCTCACTACAATCACCACTCACACTACTATCACTACTCTTACTACTATCACAACCATCACTACTCTCACAACTTTTACAAATATCACAAGTATCACCACTCTCACATTCTCACTACGCTCACTTCTATCACCACTCTCACCACTATCACCAATCTCACTACTCTCACTACTCTCATTACTCTCACTACACCTCAAACTACTCACGTCGCTCTCACTACTTTCACCACTATCATTACTCTCACTTCAATCACTACTCTCACTACTCTCACTACTATCACCACTCACATTAATATCACTACTCTCACTACCCTCACTACTCTGACTAATGCCACTACTCTCACTACTCTCACGTCTATCGCTACTGTCTCTACTCTCACTACTATCACTACTATCAATACCCTCACTACTCTCACTAATAACACTACAATCACTACCCTCACTACTATCAAAACGCTCACTACTATAACTACTCACACCAATATCACTACTATCACTACTAACACTACTATCACTACCCTCACTACTCTCACTACTATCACTTATCTCACTACTATCACTACTATCACTACTCTCACTACACTCACTCTCTCACTAATATCGCTACTCTCACTACTATCACTACCCTCACTACTCTCACAAATAATACTACTAACGCTAATCTCACTACTATCAATACTCACTACAATAACTAATCTCACCAATATCACCACTATTACTAATATCACTACTATCACTACCCTCACTACTCTCACTACTCTCAGTAATATCACTACTCTTACTTCTCCTCTCACTACTCTCAATAATCTCATCAATCTCACCATTCTCACTACTCTCATTACTCTCACTACTTTCACTACTGTCACCACTCACACTTCTATCCCTACTCTCACAACTATCACCCCTATCACTACTCTCACTACTATCACTAATCTCACAACTATCACTACTCTCACTATTATCACTACCCTCACTACTCTCACAAATTAGACTACTATTGCTGCTCTCACTACTATCAATACCCTCACCACTCTCACTATTATAACTACTCTCACCAATATCACCATTATTACTACTATCACCACTCTCACTACTCTCACTACTCTCACTACTCTCATTACTCTTACGACTCCACTAACTACTCACACTACTCTCACTACTCTCACCACTATCAATACTATCACCTCTATCACTACCCTCACTACTCTCACTTACATCACTACTACCAATACTCTCATTACTATCACTACTCTTACTACCCTCACTACTCTCACTAATGTCACTAATCTCACTTCTCTCACTAATATCACTACTATCACTACTCTCACTAGTCTCACTATTCTCACCACTCTCACTACAATCACCACTCTCACTACTCTCACTACTATTACTACTCTCACCACTCTCACTACTATCACTACTATCGCTAATATCACTACTCTCACTACTAATATCACTAATATCAATGCTCTCACTGCTATCAATACTCTCACTACACTCACTACACTCACTACTCTCACCGCTCTCACTACTCTCACTACTCTCACTGCCCTCACTACTATCACTACTCTCACAACTCTCACTACACTCATTACTATCACTACTGTCACTACCCTCACTACCCTCACTACTCTCACTACTCTCACTACTCTCACTACTATCAATACTATCACTACTATCACTACACTCACTACTCTCACTAATGTCACTACTCTCACTACTCTCACTACTCTCACTAATATCACTACTATCACTACTCTCCCTACTCTCACCAATCTCACCACTCTCACTACAATCACTACTCTCACTACTCTCACTTTATCACTGTTCTCACTACTATCACTACTATCATTACTCTCACCTCTATCACTTCTCTCACTACTCTCACTACTATCACTACCCTCACTACTCTCACTAATGTCACTACTCTCACTACTCTCACTACTATCACTACTATCACTACTCTCACTACAATCGCTACTCTCACTACTCTCACTTCTATCACTATGCTCACTACTATCACTACTATCACTACTATCATTCATCTCACTAATATAACTACTCTCACTACTCTCACTACTATAACTACTATCACTAATATCACTACTCTCACAACTCTCACAACTCTCACTACTCCTCTCACTAATATCACTACTCTCACTGCTATCAATACTCTCACTACACACTACTCTCACTACTCTCATTACTCTCATTTCTCTCAATACTCTCATCACTCGATATTGCTTCCTCTCCTCCTTACTCTAGCCCTCAACACATTGCTCACAAGGAGGATAAAAAACATCACTGTAATTAAACCAGACTGGGCTTTTAATTAAATCTTGTGCGGGTTAATTAGGGAAATTATCTATAAAGTAAATGCAATCTTACAGATGTTCTGGCTGAGCCTTTGTGTTAGTGAGAGAGAGTGTGTGAAAGTGAAGGAGAAGAGGAGCGGAAGGAAGGAAGGGAAGGGGAGAGGATGGGGAATCTATAGGCCTGGTCATCCATTGCTCCAATGTAATTTCCTCCCATAGTCCAGTATAGCCATTTTCATTAAAGGCTGAATTGAAAGTGTAATGCAATTAAGGGACAGGCTGTTTCTCAGCACTCACTGTGTAGCCTGAGGTCTGTGTGTGTGTGTGTGTGTGTGTGTGTGTGTGTGTGTGTGTGTGTGTGTGTGTGTGTGTGTGTGTGTGTGTGTGTGTGTGTGTGTGTGTGTGTGTGTGTGTGTGTGTGTGTGTGTGTGTGT
>QNTS01004072.1:71286-101780 GCA_003317085.1 Hucho hucho | reverse complement strand
AGTTTATAAAATAGTAACAGTTAGTAGGCTTCACCAACATTAGATTATAAATAATAAGTCAGTATGCTACACAAACATTAGTTCATAAAATAATAACTGTTAGTAGGCTACACCAACATTGTTTATAAAATAATAAGTCAGTAGGCTCCACAAACATTAGTTCATAAAATAATAACTGTTAGTAGGCTACACCAACATTGTTTATAAAATAATAAGTCAGTAGGCTACACCAACTTTAGTTTATAAAATAATAAGTCAGTAGGGTACTCCAACATTAGTTTATGAAATAATATGTCAGTAGGCTACACCAACATTAGTTTATAAAATAATAACAGTCAGTAGGCTACACCAACATTAGTTTATAAAATAATAACAGTCAGTAGGCTACACCAACATTAGTTTATAAAATAATAACAGTCAGTAGGCTACACCAACATTAGTTTATAAAATAATAACAGCCAGTAGGCTACACCAACATTAGTGTATAAAATAATAACAGTCAGTAGGCTACACCAACATTAGTTTATAAAATAATAACAGTCAGTAGGCTACACCAACATTTGTTCATAAAATAATAACAGTCCGTAGGCTAAATTAACATTAGTTTATAAAATGATTACAGTCAGTTGGCTACACCATCATTAGTTTATAAAATAATAACAGCCAGTAGGCTACACCAACATTAGTGTATAAAATAAAACAGTTAGTAGGCAACACCAACATTAGTTTATAAAATAATAAGTCAGTAGGCTACACCAACATTAGTTCATAAAATAATAAGTCGGTAGGCTACACCAACATTAGTTTATAAAATTATAACATTCAGTAGGCTACACCAACATTAGTTTATAAAATAATCACAGTCAGTAGGCTACTCTAACATTAGTTTATAAAACAATAATAGTCAATAATCTAAACCAGAGATTTTCGATGTACCCATTCCATGGCACATGGTTTATGAATTGATATGCAAAACAACGCCGGATTCAAAACTTCAAATTTTTTAATTTAAAATACTATGCAAAATTCTTGCAACCAATAGATTGTTATATATATATACTGTATATATAGAGGATACAATCTTCCCAGCTCTGCAGATTTTGCTGTGAGGAGGCAGCGTCATTAGATCATTTATTTTGGTATTGTCAATATGTAACTCGTTTTTGGTCACAGGTCCTGGAATGGCTTAAGAATTGCAACATTTGCCTAGAACTATGGATGGTGTTGAGAGATAGATGGGAGGGGTTTATTGGAGCTGAAGGGTGGGACTAATAACAAGATAACCAATGTAAAACATACGGGGTCTGTAAAATAGGTTCAGAAATTTTGTGAAATAGCACAGTTACAAATAGAAATCAAACTGGATGGACATCAGAAATAGAGGAAGGTCTAAAAACAAACAAAATATAACTATTGTAAAATAGATTGTGTCTGTAAAATGTGTATAAGATGTATGAACTGGTAGAAGCCTAAGTGACATTGTTTATTAGTTTACTCCAATTGGGGAAGGCTGGTAGGGTTTGGGGGGATAATAAAGGTAGATTCTAAAAAAAGTATGCATGTCTATATAGGTATGTGTATGTATATATGTGTATATGTATGCATATGTGTATGTACAGTTGAAGTCGGAAGTTCACATACACCTTAGCCAAATACATTTAAACTCAGTTTTTCACAATTCCTGACATTTAATCCTAGTAAAAATTCCCTGTCTTAGGTCAGTTAGGATCACCACCTTATTTTACGAATGTGAAATGTCAGAATAATAGTAGAGAGTGATTTATTTCAGCTTTTATTTCTTTCATCACATTCCCAGTGGGTCAGAAGTTTACATACACTCAATTAGTATTTGGTAGCATTGCTTTTAAACTGTTTAACTTGGGTCAAACGTTTCGGGTAGCCTTCCAAAAGCTTCCCACAATAAGTTGGGTGAATTTTGGCCCATTCTTCCTGACAGAGCTGGTGTAACTGAGTCAAGTTTGTAGGCCTCCTTGCTCGCACAAGCTTTTTCATTTCTGCCCACACATTTTCTATAGGATTGAGGTCAGGGCTTTGTGATGGCCTCTCCAATAGCTTGCCTTTTTTGTCATTAAGCAATTTTGACACAACTTTGAAGTATGCTTGGGGTCATTGTCCATTTGGAAGACCCATTTGCGACCAAGCTTTAACTTGCTTCAATATATCCCCATCATTTTACTTCCTTATGAAGTTTCTATTTTGTGAAGTGCACCAGTCCCTCCTGCAGCAAAGCACCCCCACAATATGATGCTGCCACCCCCGTGCTTCACAGTTGGGATGGTGTTCTTCGGCTTGCAAGCCTCCCCCTATTTCCTCCAAACATAACGATGTTCATTATAGCCAAACAGTTCTATTTTTGTTTCATCAGACCAGAGGATATTTCTCCAAAAAGTATGATCTTTGTCCCCATGTGAAGTTGCAAACCATAGTCTGGCTTTTTTATGGTGGTTTTGGAGCAGTGGCTTCTTCCTTGCTGAGCGGCCTTTCAGGTTATGTTGATATAGGACTCGTTTTACTGTGGATATAGATACTTTTGTTCCTGTTTCCTCCAGCATCTTCACAATGTCCTTAGCTGTTGTTCTGGGATTGATTTGCACATCTCGCACCAAAATATGTTCATCTCTTGGAGACAGAACAGTGTCTCCTTTCCTCCGTCCCATAGTGTTTATACTTGCGTACTATTGTTTTTTACAGATGAACATAGTACTATCAGGCTTTTGGAAATTGCTTCCAAGGAAGAACCAGACTTGTGGTCTAAAAAAAATCAGAGGTCTTGGCTGATTTCTTGTGATTTTCCCATGATGTCAAGCAAAGAGGCACTGAATGTGAAGGTGGGCCTTGAAATACATCCACAGGTACACCTCCAATTGACTCAAATGATGTCAATTAGTCTATCAGAAGCTTCTAAAGCCATGACATCCTTTTCGGGAATTTTCCAAGCTGTTTAAAGGCACAGTCAACTTAGTGTATGTAAACTTCTGACCTACTGGAATTGTGAGACAGTGAATTATAAGTGAAATAATCTGTCTGTAAACAATTGTTGGAAAAATTACTTGTGTCGTGCACAAAGTAGATGTCCTAACCGACTTGACAAAACTATAATTTGTTAACAAGAAATGTGTGGAGCGGTTGAAAAATGAGTTTTAATGACTCCAACCTAAGTGTATGTAAACTTCCGACTTCAACTGTATATGGATATATATATTTACCAAAAAATATATATGGGGAATTTGGAATGATGCAGGCAATTACATTGATGGAAGCAAAGATCTTTCCTCAATATTAAGCTGATCCACCCCTTAAACCAAAAAATATATAAAGAATAGGCTAAACCAACGTTAATTTATCAAATAATAATGTTCAGTAGGCTACACCAACATTACTTTATAAAATAATAACAGTCAGTAGGATACAGCAACATTAGTTTATAAAATAATAACAGTCAGTAGGATACAGCAACATTAGTTTCCATTCATACAAAGTGTCAGGTAAATTACCACAGTACATTTTCTGTGGTAAACAAGGAAATTCTTTACTTCTATTGTACTGAATTCTTGTCAAATAGATAAATCACCCATAGTCTGTTCAAAAAGGACTAAGTTGTTGCGATGACAATACCACCAATAGAGCCAATATAAATTGAAAGGCTTGTTGCTAGCAGGACACCGGCATCATCTTTTAGGGAGCGTTAATGGGGTGGCCGATAATGGTTGCAATTGAGAAAGTTGTGTGGGTGAATTTATCGCGTATGATGGTTTAATGAGACATCAGCTGGTGATAATAAGGAGGCTGCCTTTTAAGGCAGAATTTCTAAACAGGATGTCAAAATTGGCATGTCCCAATCCCATGTATCCTTCACCGGGGAGGCTTTCCCATAACACCTTGCAGCATAGCAAAAAAAATGAAAACACGTCAGATGCGATAGCTAGCTAACAGGCCATCTCATCCTGCTTATCGGCTGTTTAGAGATAGCCAGCTGAAGACATGTAGCTAATTATTATTATATATGTTTTTTCCAGGCACGTGATCATGTTTCACTCCATTGTATTGGCTTGGCAGGAGAAAACAGTCCTGCCCTACTCGTTTGGTCGTAAGACATATGAACAACATCTGATGAAAAACGAAGGAAATGCAGCCAAGCTGTGTTCTGTTAAATCTAGGCTTGCTAGCCAGCCAAGTTTTTTGTGCAATTTGTTGATGAGTCTATTTTACTAGCTAGCTGCATGCAATGTCTGTTTACCTAGCTAACGTTAGCTAATTTTCTCTTGCCACTTTCCCTTCCCCTATTGTGTTGCACCATTGGGGTTGGTGTTACTAGTTAAAATTAGAGACTAAGTTATTCTACTCCAGAAACAGCAGGGGTTCAAACTTTAGAACCCAGTTCCTACATTTGAATATTAACATTTATTTTTATCAAACAAAACTATGCTACATTTTATCTGTGGGACCCTCAGGATGACAAATCAGAGCAAGATTACTGAATGTAAGTACATTATTTACCTTCAGAGGTGAATGTATCAAACCAGTTGCCATGATAAAAGTTTTCTTGTTGTTGTGCACTTTCCTCAAACAATAGCATGGTATTTGTTCACTGCTACTGTAAATTGAACAGTGCAGTTAGATTAACCATAATTTAAGCTTTCTGCCCATATAAGACATGTCTATGTCCTGGGAAATGTTCTTGTTACTTACAACGTCATGCTAATCACAATAGTGCACGTTAGCTCAACCATCCCGGTGGAGGGACACCGATCCCATAGAGGTTAATAAAGGTAGTTGTGTCTTCAGCAACTTGAACCAGCACTGAAATTTGAGCAGTGAGGTTAATTTCTCTCTCCTTGTCTCTGCTTGTTCCAGATTGAAGGACATACCACCCTGACACCACACAGATGTAAAGAGCTTGTTGTTAACCTCACAGCCACCAGGATAATCACCATATCCCAGGATATAATCCAGGAGAATTAGATTCACCCATGTTATTGTTTATCATGCAGATTTGTCAGGACATTGTAACTTATGAAGCTCATTCTAAAATAGAAACGTGATTTCTGTTCCAGGGGATTGCACTGTGTGCACGTCTTCAATTTTGACCACAATTAGATGAATTAGGTGTTAGTGAAGGGGTGGAACAAAAACCTGTAAACTCCAGTCCTGTGTATAAACAAAACCTATGGCTGTCATGTACTGAACAAGTTTATGAATGTTGGAGGTGAATCTCCTTGAGATGTCCCTTACTTGGGCTTTACTTATTTTGTGCAATGGGCTATGTTTTAAGGACTAGTGCACAGAGGAAAACCAATATGGGCATCTGGTGACTGCAGTTCATCTGTCTAATCCCCTGCAAGGAGAAAGAAAGGCATCAATAATATTACAATGCTGCATTCATTTCATTGTTTGATGTGCATTTATACAATTATATTGGACGTGTTATCCTTTATACATGCCAGTATTTGCTTTGTTTGCAATGCATTTAGCTTACATTAGGATAAAGCAGCCTAGGCCTGTTAATCTATTTAGATTGCATCATTTCAACTTTCAGTATTATTTATCGGTGAATATATATTTTTAAATTAATTTTTTATTTTACCGTTATTTTAACAAGTAAGTTGACTGAGAACACATTCTCATTTACAGCAACAACATGGGGAATAGTTACAGGGGAGAGGAGGGGGATGAATGAGTCAATTGTAAGCTGGGGATGCTTAGGTGACCGTGATGGTATGAGGGACAGCTTGGGAATTTAGCCAGGGCACCGGGGTTAACACCCCTACTCTTACGATAAGTGCCATGGGATCTTTAATGACCTCAGAGAGTTAGGACACCCGTTTAACGTCCCACCCGAAAGACGGCACCCTACACAGGGCAATGTCCCCAATCACTGCCCTGGGGCATTGGGATATTTTTTTTAGACCTGAGGAAAGAGTGCCTCCTACTGGTCCTCCAACACCACTTCCAGCAGCATCTGGTCTCCCATCCAGAGACTGACCAGGACCATGTTTTCTTGCAAGCACTAAACTCAACAATGCAGCAAAACATATATAATATAAAACCATGTTATTTTGAACATCGATGTCATTTAATAGTATGCACTGGTATGATAGTTGTTATTTATTATTTTTATTTATAGTGTGTTTTTGTTCTACCTCATGTTATTTTAATAACCTCATTGATATGTATTGCTGCATTGTTGGGTTTAGTGCTTGCAAGAAAAGCATTTCACTGTACTTGTGAATGTGACATTAAAACTTGAAACTTGAAACTGTAGGAATTATTCACAATGCAAGCCTACTCATTATAAAAAACAGCAGCTAATACAATATTAGCTTCACAGTGGAACACCACTATTCTGTCTATGAATATTTCTTGAACAGTCAGTAAAATAGCTTGTTTAGCTAGGTGTCCCAAAAAAGCATTTATGATATCATGCATGCAAGCTTGCCTGTCATGTCCACCATGATGGAGCAGTACACCAAGCAACGTGCCAGAGGAGGACCTTAGACAGTAGAATAATTATTCTGGTCGGTGTCAACTTCATTCATTAACAAGTACTGAGGAGATCGATTCTGTAACTTGTTTACTTGTTATTCCTGTCAGATATTTAAATGTTGGGATAGCTGTTCACTAAATTGCTAGCACTAGTTGCTCACACTGCTATAGTGGCTATAATGTGGCTACAAAAGTCTCGCGCTGGGTGTAATGTGAATGCATTTCCCCATGATGCTGCCTTTGAATTCTGTCCCAAATGGCAGTAACCTACTGGAAAAGTGCTAACTACAAAGGTAGGTGCGTTTGGAGGCAGGTAGGCTACTGCCTTTTGGATTGGTTAAATAATAACAGTAGGCTACACCAACATTAGTTTCCATTAGTTTCCTACAAAAACCGCTTCTAGCTGCCCCCTGGTGGCAATTCTAAATATTCAATATGCATTTATCCTGCTATGAAATGGGTCATTTAAGATCTGACATCTGTAGCTGTGAGGCATGACAAAAAATATCTGACATCTGTAGCTGTGAGGCATGACAGAAAATATCTGACATCTGTAGCTGTGAGGCATGAATGAAAATATCTGACATGTGTAGCTGTGAGGCATGACAGAAAATATCTGACATCTGTAGCTGTGAGTCATGACAGAAAAGATCTGACATCTGTAGCTATGAGGCATGAGAGAAAATATCTGACATCTGTAACTGTGAGGCAGGACAGAAAATATCTGACATCTGTAGCTGTGAGGCAAGACAGAAAATATCTGACATCTGTAGCTGTGAGGCATGAATGAAAATATCTGACATCTGTAGCTGTGAGGCATGACAGAAAATATCTGACATCTGTAGCTGTGAGTCATGACAGAAAAGATCTGACATCTGTAGCTATGAGGCATGAGAGAAAATATCTGACATCTGTAACTGTGAGGCAAGTGTTACAATCTTCGTAATGAACGGATCAAGGCGCAGCGTGCGTAGAGTTCAATTTTTTTTTATTCCAGTGGAACATACAAAAACAATAAAGCAGACAACTGATCGTAACATAAGTAGCGCTCACTGGCACTAACAAGAAACAATATCCCACAACGCAGGTGGGAAACAGAACACACTAAGTATGATCCCCAATTAGAGGTAACGAATAACAGCTGCCTCTAATTGGGAACCATACACAACCCAAACAAAGAAATAGATTTACTGGATTTACTGTATACATATACAATACACATACAACATATTATAATATAATGCATTCTGTGAATCCGTATCTCATCACATCCTATCACAAAGCCGAGCCTGGGCCTCAGACAGAGCTTTGCTCTCTGTCTCTCTCGTTGTAGAAACATTGAAATAACTCCAACACACACAACTTTACTCAAGTCCATGTATTTTTCCTTAATGTTTTGGTACAAGACCTTTTTCAAGACATAGTGTCTGTCTGTCTACACTGTACACATAAAAGAAATGTCCTGTTGTTTTCTACGGTAACTTACTGGCAACCAGTTGCCTGTTAGTTACCATAAAAAAAGGTACAGTATGTTAGCATACTGTATTTTATGGTATCCAATACTGTTACTGTAATTGCTTTATGGTACCAATAATTATACTGTAATCGTTTTACGGTAACACATACTCTTACTGTAATCTTCAATACTGTTGTTTTACAGTAACTTGGAGGCAATTGGCTGAAAGCAAGTTACTGTAAAATCAGAGCAGTACATTACTGTAAAATGCTCTGTATTATACTGTAAAAATAATAAATGGCACTCTAATTGTAATGAATGAATTAATGGATTTAATTACTTAATTAATTAAATGCACTGAAGGGAGGTGGGGAGTGTATTTTACTGTATTTTACTGTAACTACATGGGATTGGTGGAAGCAGGTTGGCTGCTAGGTAATGTGTTTTAATAAAACAGCATATGAATATTTGGTATTTTATATCACTTGCATTTTTAGAGGCCTCAACAAAGGCTTTTTTTATTTAACTAGGCAAGTCAGTTAAGAACAAATTCTTATTTACAATGACGGCCTACTCCGGCCAAACCCGGATGACGCTGGGCCAATTGTACCCCGCCCTATGGGACTCCCAATCACGGCCAGATGTGATACAGCCTTTATTTGAACCAGGTACTATGGTGACACCTCTTGCACTGAGATGCAGTGCCTTAGACCGCTGCGCCACTTGGGAGACCAAGTACTCAACTATTAACTATTAAATGTTTAAGACTTGCTTCCACTCCAATATGTCTCGTATAAACATTTAATTGTTGGGACACTACTACCATACAGTATATCAGTAAAATTGGTAAATCAATCTCACTAACGGGTGCAAGAAATGTAGCCTCAAGGCACATCTAAATAAGTGAATGAGGCAGAAACAACAATACAATGCACCAACTAGTGGTAAAAAGAAAATTGGCCCTCCAAAAACACCATAGGGTACTGTATTCTGTGGGGTGGCATTACAGTGCAATTTAAAATACACACTATAAAAACGGTAAATTGTTTTTACGGTAACTTACCGGTAGCCAGTTACCTGGGTCAGACTTTATTAGGATAGTCCTGCTTTTCCATCTGTAGATGCTGTACAGATGGTCATACTATCAACAAGCTATCTGTTGATAAGCACCTGCTTGCTAAGGTTAGGGCTAGGGTTAGGGTAAGGGTTAAGTTTAGGGATAAGGGTTAAGCTAGGGTTAGAGTTAGCAGATAGTTGAAATGTTACTAATAGATATATTAGTCTGTAGAGCATCTACAGATGATATATCAAAATAAAGCCTTACTGTTGCCTATAGGTTGATAATTCTAAAAAGTACAGTATGTAACCGTAAATTCCAAAGAAGTTTTACTGTAAAGAAGTGCTTCATTTACAGTAATTTTCTTTTAAACACAAATTTATTTGGAATTTACAGTAACTGTACCTTTTTTTTAAGTATCTTACAGGTAACTGACTGCCAGTTACCTTAAAAACAAGTTCCGAGTTTTACAGAGCAGCACTTCCTTACAGTAATTTACTGTTAAACCAAAGTTTCTTTGGAATTTACAGTATCATTTACCAGTAAAATCGCCCAGAGTGCGTTGCGATTTTTGGCAATTGACTGTGAATAATGAATAGAGTAGTTTACTGTTTGTTTTATTGTATAATAATGTAAAAAACTAAAATTGACACTGTCAATTTCTGTTACCATTATAACACCGTCTGTCTGCATTGGCAGGGTTCATTCCTGTCTCTCCAGTACATTAATTTATTAGAGATGCAATTAAATCAAATGTATTTTATAAAGGCTTTTTTTCATCAGCAGTTGTCGCAAAGTACTAAACAGACACCTTAAAACCTCAAAAAGCAAGCAATGCAGATGCAGAAGCACAGTGGTTTGGAAAAACTCCCTAGAAAGGCAGGAACCTAGGAAGAAACCTAGAGAGGAACCTGCCTCCAAGGATGGCCAGTCCTTTTCTGGCTGTGCCGGGTGGAGATTATAAGCATACATGGCCATTAGGCAAGATTGTTCTTCAAGACATTCAACGTTCATAGATAACCAGCAGGGTCAAATAATAACCACAATGGTTATAGAGGGTGCAGCAGTTCAACACCTCAGGAGCAAATGTCCATTGGCTTTTCAAAGCCGACATTAAATGCTTGTCATTGTATGATTGCATGGAAGTGACACTCCATTGCCAACTCCATTGGTTGTGTAACGAGCCATTTCGAGGGTTCGGAGATGGGAACGTCAACTATAATGAAAGTTAAGACAATACAGAGGCAACAATACAGCAGCTCTACAAGACGTGACTTTATTCTTGACAGGCAACCACCATCTCAATTATCTTGCGTGACACATACCAATTGATAGGCACCAGCCAGGCATTACTAATCAATCACCAACCTCCATTTCCTATCCTTACAGCAGCAATGGCCTATGGTTCATCAATCTGTGCTTCTCCCAGTATAAGCTTGCCATGCACTGGGCTCTGTCTGTGGGCTGATGGCTGATAAAATGATGCAATCACAAAGTGTTCTTACAGCACAGAGAGACCAGACCTTCCCTGTACACAGACTGACCCACCAGTGCTTCAAGGGTTAACTCACTGTGTGTGTGTGTGAGTGTGTGTATGTGTGTGTGTGTGCTTTTGTTTGTGTGCTTTGTAACTATTTTATTGTTCCACCCCACCATGCCCTGTCCTGTCCTTCCTCCCCCACCTCTAGCCTAAGTGGCACGTATAAAATGACAGAAAATGATGAGAGTGTGAGTGAGTGAGGGAATAGTGACATCATCAGGATAAACCGATGGTGACTCAACCCCACAACCCTCTCCCAAATATATATATGTGTGTGGGGGGAGGGTGATACTTTGTAGAAGCACCTTTGACAGTGAAGACAGCTGGCAGGGAATACAGAATATTGGGGGTAAGTCTCTAAGAGCTTTCCCCACCTTAATTGTGCAACATTTGCCAATTATTCCTTTCAAAATTCTTCTAGCTCTGTTAAATTGGTTGTTGATCATTGCTAGGCAACTATTTTCAGGTCTTGCCATAGATTTTCAAGTAGATTTAAGTCAAAACTGTAACTCTGCCACTCAGGAACATTCACTGTCTTCTTGGTAAGCAACTCCAGCGTAGATTTGGCCTTGTGTTTTAGGTTATTTTCCTGCTTAAAGGTGAATTCATCTCCCAGTGTCTGAGGGAAAGAAAACTGAACCCGGTTTTCCTCTAGGATTTTGCCTGTGCTTAGCTGCATTCGTTTCTTATTTTTCCTGAAAAACTCCCCAGACCTTAACGATTACAAGTATACCCATAACATGAAGCAGCCAACACTATGCTTAAAAATATGGAGATTGGTACTCAGTAATGTGATGTATTTGCCCGAAACATAACACTTTGTATTTTTTTTACCTTTATTTAACTAGGCAAGTCAGTTAAGAACAAATTCTTATTTTCTATGAAGGCCTATGAACAGTGGGTTAACTGCCTTGTTCAGGGGTAGAACGACAGATTTTTACCGTGTCAATTAAGGGATTTGATCTAGCAACCTTTAGATTACCAGTCCAACACTCTAACCACTAGGCTACCAGTCATATTTTTTTGTAGTATTACTTTAGTGCCTTGTTGCAAACAGGATGCATGTTTTGTTATTCTGTACAGGCTTCCTTCTTTTCACTCTGTCCTTTAGGTTAGTATTGTGGAGTAACTACAATGTTGGTGATCAGTTTTCACAGCAATTAAATTGTGTAACTGTTTTAAAGTCACCACTTGCCTCATGGTGAGATCCCTGAGTGGTTTCCTTCCTCTCCGGCAACTGAGTTAGGAAGAACGTCTGTATCTTTTAGTA
Organism: Hucho hucho; assembly: GCA_003317085.1. Classification (NCBI taxonomy): domain Eukaryota; kingdom Metazoa; phylum Chordata; class Actinopteri; order Salmoniformes; family Salmonidae; genus Hucho; species Hucho hucho. The sequence continues at coordinate 89,953 of QNTS01004072.1, read as the reverse complement.
ACTGGGTGTATTGATGGATCATCCAAAGTGTAATTAATAACTTCACCTTGCTTAAAGGGATATTCAATGTCTGCTTTTCTTTACCAATAGGTGCCCTTCTTTGCGAGGCATTGGAAAACCTCCCTCGCCTTTATGGTTGAATCTGTGTTTGAAATTCTCAACTGAGGGACCTTACAGATAATTGTATGTGTGTGGTACAGAGATGAGGTAGTCATAACAAAAATCTTGTTAAACACTATTATTGAACATAGAGTGACTCCATGCAACTTAATATGTGACTTGTTAGGTACATTTTTACTCCCGAATGTCACGACTTCCGCCGAAGTCGGTCCCTCTCCTTGCTCGGGCGGCGTTCGGCGGTCGACGTCACCGGTTTTCTAGCCATCGGCGATCCATTTTTCATTTTCCATTGTTTTTGTCTTGATTTACACACCTGGTTTCAATCCCACAATTACTTGTTCATTATTTAACCCTCTGTTCCCCCATGTTTGTTTGTGAGTGATTGTTTTATTGTATTGCGGTCCGTATTTGTGGGCTTGGATATTTTTGACGTTTGTTATAATTTTGAGTAAAATTAGCTATATTTACTAATATCTGCTGTCCTGCGCCTGACTCCTCTACACCAGCAACACATAGATGCATTACAGAATCACTCACCCAACTAATGGAGTCAGCAGGAGCAGACGCCCTCCCTGTGGTGGTAGAGGAGCGCGTCCAGCAGCATGCGACCATTTTACAACATCTGGGCACCGCCATGGATCGCGTGCTGCAGACGATGGACCGAATGGAGAGAGAAAGAGGTCTTCCAGCGCCTCCACCAGCCCCACTACAGCAGGTCCCATTGTACACCGTTCCTTCACCCGGTTCCAGCGGGATTCAGCTCGCACTCCCGAGGGAGTATGATGGGACGGCTGCCGGATGCCAGGGGTTCTTACTCCAGCTGGAACTCTACCTGGCGACCGTCACCCGGCTCCTTTGGGACGTGAGAGTGTGTTCGCCCTCATCTCCTGCCTCTCAGGCAAAGCCCTGGAATGGGCCAACGCCGTAAGGAGTGAAGGAGACGCGGCGTTGGACCATTACGCAGAGTTCACCCGCCGCTTTCGGGCAGTTTTCGACCACCCGCCTGAGGGTCGAGCGGCGGGTGAACGTCTGTTCCATCTGAGGCAGGGGACGAGGAGCGCGCAGGATTTCGCTTTGGACTTCCGGACCCTGGCCGCCAGAGCGGGATGGAACGACAGGGCCCTGATTGATCACTATCGGTGCAGTCTGCGCGAGGACGTCCGTCGGGAGTTGGCCTGCCGAGACACCACCCTCACGTTGGACCAGCTGGTGGACCTGTCCATCCGGCTGGACAATCTGCTGGCTACCCGCGGACGTCTGGATCGGGGCCTGTCAGTTCCATCCCCCAGCACCTCCGCTCCAACGCCCATGGAGCTGGGAGGTGCTGTGCTTAGGGCGACCGGAGGAGGGGCCATTCCCTGCACCATTTGTGGCCGTAGAGGACACACTGCTGGTCGGTGCTGGGGGGGTTCCACAGGGATCGAGGCAGCAGGCAGGGCACTATCGTGTCACCCCAGGTGAGTTGGCAACAGGCTCACCCACAGCCCCCTGTTGCGCACATGTATGTGTTTATAAAATTTCCTGAGTTTTCCCCGCATTCCCAGCATAAGGCGCTAGTAGATTCAGGCGCAGCTGGGAATTTTATTGACCGTTCATTTGCCCATAGTTTAGGGATCCCCATTGTTCCTGTGGATGTACCCTTCCCTGTGCACGCCCTAGATAGTCGACCCTTAGGGTCGGGGCTGATTAGGGAGGCTACCGCTCCACTAGGCATGGTTACGCAGGAGGGTCACAGGGAGAGAATAAGTCTCTTCCTTATTTATTCTCCTGCGTTTCCCGTGGTGCTGGGTCTCCACCGTGCGCATTCCCTCAGAATATGCCGATTTGGCTCTCGCCTTCTGTAAGAAGAGGGCGACTAAATTACCACCCCATCTACGGGGGGATTGTGCGATAAATCTCCAGGTAGACGCAGCATTTCCCAGGAGTCAAGTGTATCCTCTGTCCCAGGAGGAGACGGCGGCTATGGAAACATATGTCTCAGAATCCCTGGGGCAGGGATACATTCTGCCCTCCACTTCACCTGTCTCCTCGAGGTTCTTTTTTGTGAAGAAGAAGGATGGAGGTCTGCGCCCGTGTATTGACTATCGGGGTATCAATCAGATCACTGTGAGGTACAGCTACCCGCTGCCTCTCATAGCCAGTGCAATCGAGTCAATGCACAGGGCGCGCTTCTTCACAAAATTAGATCTCAGGAGTGCTTACAACTTGGTGCGTATCCGGGAGGGGGACGAGTGGAAGACGACATTTAGTACGAACTCCGGGCACTACGAGTACCTCGTCATGCCGTACGGTTGATGAATGCTCCACCAGTCTTTCAGGTCTTTGTTGACGAGATTTTCCGGGACCTGCACGGGCAGGATGTAGTGGTGTATATCGACAACATTCTGATATACTCCGCTACACACGCCGAGCATGTGTCCCTGGTGCGCAGGGTGCTTGGTTGACTGTTGGAGCATGACCTGTACGTCAAGGCTGAGAAATGTCTGTTCTTCCAACAGTCCGTGTCCTTCCTAGGGTACCGCATTTCCATGTCAGGGGTGGAGATGGAGAGTGACCGCATTCCAGCCGTGCGTAATTGGCCGACTCCCACCACGGTAAAGGAGGTGCAGTGGTTCCTAGGGTTTGCCAACTACTACAGGAGGTTTATCCGGGGCTTTGGTCAGGTAGCAGCTCCAATTACCTCACTGCTGAAGGGGGGACCGGTGCGACTGCAGTGGTCGGCTGCGGCGGACAGGGCTTTTGGTCACCTGAAGGCTCTGTTTACCTCGGTTCCCGTGCTGGCTCATCTGGATCCCTCTTTGGCGTTCATAGTGGAGGTGGACGCGTCCGAGGCTGGGATAGGAACCGTGCTCTCTCAGCGCTCGGGTACGCCAACGAAGCTCCGCCCCTGTGCCTTCTTTTCGAAGAAGCTCAGCCCGGCGGAGCGAAACTATGATGTGGGGGACCGGGAGCTGTTGGCTGTCAAGGCTCTGAAAGCGTGGAGACATTGGCTTGAGGGGGCAAAACACCCTTTTCTCATCTGGACTGACCACCGCAATCTGGAGTACATCCGGGCGGCAAGGAGACTGAACCCTCGCCAGGCAAGGTGGGCCATGTTTTTTACCCGTTTTGTTTTCACCCTGTCCTACCGACCAGGTTCCCAGAACGCTGAGGCAGACGCACTGTCCCGGATGTATGACACAGAGGAGCGGTCCATGGATCACACTCCCATACTCCCGGCCTCTTGCCTGGTGGCACCGGTAGTGTGGGAGCTGGACTCGGACATCGAGCGGGCGTTGCCTACAGAGCCCACTCCCTCTCAGTGTCCAGCTGGGCGTCTGTACGTTCCGTCTGCTGTCCCCGACCGGTTGATCCATTGGGCCAACACGTCACCCTCCTCTGGTTATCCTGGCATCGGTCGGACAGTGCGCTGTCTTAGTGGGAATTACTGGTGGTCCACTTTGGCCAAGGACTTGAGGGTTTATGTTTCCTCCTGCTCGGTGTGCGCCCAGTACAAGGCTCCTAGGCACCTGCCCAGAGGGAAGTTACAACCCCTACCCGTTCCACAACGGCCGTGGTCGCACCTGTCAGTCTGTTTGCCCAGTCTCCCTACGGCCCTACAGACTGCGGAGCCCCTGTTCACACACGTCTTCCGGCACTACGGGGTGCCTGAGGATATAGTCTCTGATCGGGGTCCCCAGTGCACGTCCAGTGTATGGAGGGTGTTTATGGAGCGTCTGGGGGTCTTGGTCAGCCTCACCTCAGGTTTTCACCCCGAGAGTAACGGGCAGGTGGAGAGTGTAAACCAGGATGTGGGTAGGTTTCTGCGGTCATATTGCCAGGACCGGCCGGGGGAGTGGGCGGCGTTCATCCCATGACCCAAAACTCACTCCGCCACTCCTCCACTAACCTCTCTCCCTTCCAGTGTGTACTGGGGTATCAGCCTTTTCTGGCACTTTGGCATCAGAGCCAGATCGAGGCTCCTGAGGTGGACGAATGGTTTAAGCGCTCGGAAGAGACCTGGGATGCCGCCCATGTGCACCTGCAACGGGCCGTGAAGCGGCAGAAGGCGAGCGCCGACCGCCACCGCAGTGAGGCCCCGGTGTTCGCACCGGGGGACCGGGTCTGGCTCTCGACCCGAAACCTGCCCCTCCGCCTGCCCTGCCGGATACTGGGTCCGCGGTTTGTGGGGCCATTCAAAGTCCTGAGGAGACTGAACGAGGTATGCTACAGGTTACAGCTTCCCTCAGATTACCGTATTAATCCCTCGTTCCATGTGTCTCTCCTCAGGCCGGTGGTGGCTGGCACACTCCAGGAGACTGAGGTGCGGGTGGTTCCTCCGCCCCCTTTGGACATCGAGGGGGCCCCGGCATATACTGTTCGAGCCATCCTGGACTCGAGGCGTCGGAGGAGGGGCCTTCAGTACCTCGTGGAGTGGGAGGGGTACGGTCCGGAAGAGAGATGCTGGGTTCCGGTGGAGGACGTTCTGGACCCTTCGTTCCTGAGGGAGTTCCACCGTCTCTATCCGGATCGCCCTGCGCCTCGTCTTTCGGGTCGTCCCCGAGGCCGGTGTTGGCGCGCTGCTGGATCCGCGCATCAAGGGGGGGTACTGTCACTTCTGCCGAAGTTGGTCCCTCTCCTTGCTCGGGCGGCGTTCGGAGGTCAACCTCACCGGTTTTCTAGCCATCGCCGATCCATTTTTCATTTTCCATTGTTTTTGTCTTGTTTTACTCACCTGGTTTCAATCCCACAATTTCTTGTTCAGTATTTAACCCTCTGTTCCCCCATGTTTGTTTGTGAGTGATTGTTTTATTGTATTGCGGTCCGTATTTGTGGGCTTGGATATTTTTTATGTTTGTTATAATTTTGAGTAAAATGTGTTATATTTACTCATATCTGCTGTCCTGCGCCTGACTCCTCTACACCAGCAACACACAGACACATTACCACGAACTTGCCATAACAAAGTGGTTAAATATTTATTGACTCAAGACATTTCAGCTTTTCCTTTTTAATTAATTTGTAAACATTTCAAAAAACTTAATTACACGTTGACGTTATATGGTATTGCGTGTAGGCATGTGACAAAAAAAAATTGCAATTTAATTTAGTTTAAATTAAGGCTGTAACACAACAAAATATGGAAACGGTAAAGTGGTGTGAATACTTTCTGAAGGCACTGTACACGGGGCATTAGTCTCAAAGTGCATGGATGAGTACCAGGCAGATAGCCAGCTGATGACATTTCTCTGTCTCTCTGTCCCAGCTCTTTTTATTTATGTAGCCCGCCTGCATAAACTTCTGCTGTACCTTACTTCATTGTTAACTTATAGACATTTGAGATACCAGACCCCATCTCAGGGATGGTTAACTTTGGTAGATCCCTTCAATCTCCACTGAGTTAGGTAAATCTGCCTCAATTATTTTTGCACATTGTGAAATAATCTCCAAGGTTCTCTAAAATTGGATGAATTGGTGACTCCAGGGCAAATCAAATTGTATTTGAAAACAAATCAAATTATATTTGAAAACAAATCAAATTGTATTTGAAACATGCGCCAAATAAAACAGGTGTAGACCATACAGTGAAATGCTTACATAAACTCAGCAAAAAAAAGAAAAGTCCCTTTTTCAGGACCCTGTCTTTCAAAGATATCTCATAAAAATCCAAATAACTTCACAGATCTTCATTGTAAAGGGTTTAAACACTGTTTCCCACGCTTGTTCAATGAACCATAAACAATTAATGAACATGCACCTGTGGAACGGTCGTTAAGACACTAACAGCTTACAGACGGTAGGCCGTTAAGGTCACAGTTATGAAAACTTAGGACACTAAAGAGGCCTTTCTACTGACTCTGAAAAACATCAAAAGAAAGATGCCCAGGGTCCCTGCTCATCTGCGTGAACGTGCCTTAGGCATGCTGCAAGGAGGCATGAGGACTGCAGATGTGGCCAGCTAAATATATTGCAATGTCCATACTGTGAGACACCTAAGACAGCGCTACAGGGAGACAGAACGGACAGCTGATCGTCCTTGCAGTGGCAGACCACGTGTAACAACACCTGCACAGGATTGGTACATCCGAACATCACACCTGCGGGACAGGTACAGGATGGCAACAACAACTGCCCGAGTTACACCAGGAATGCACAATCCCTCCATCAGTGCTCAGACTGTCCACAATAGGCTGAGAGAGGCTGGACTGAGGGCTTGTAGGCCTGTTGTAAGGCAGGTCCTCACCAGACATCAACGGCAACAACATCGCCTATGGGCACAAACCCACCGTCGCTGGACCAGACAGGACTGGCAAAAAGTGCTCTTCACTGACAAGTTGCAGTTTTGTCTCACCAGGGGGGATGGTCGGATTCGGGTTTATCGTCGAAGAAATTAGCGTTACACCGAGGCCTGTACTCTGGAGCGGGATCAATTTGGAGGTGGAGGGTCCGTCATGGTCTGGGGCGGTGTGTCACAGCATCATATGACTGAGCTTGTTGTCATTGCAGGCAATCTCAATGCTGTGCATTACAGTGAAGACCTCCTCCTCCCTCATGTGGTACCCTTCCTGCAGGCTCATCTTGACATGAACCTCCAGCATGACAATGCCACTAGCCATACTGCTCGTTCTGTGATTGCTTTCCTGCAAGACAGGAATATCCGTGTTCTGCCATGGCCAGCGAAGATTCCATTGAGCACGTCTGGGACCTGTGGGATCGGAGGATGAGGGCTAGGGCTAGGGCCATTCCCCCAAAAAATGACCGGGAACTTGCAGGTTCCTTGGTGGAATAGAGGGGTAACATCTCACAGCAAGAACTGGCAAATCTGGTGCAGTCAATGAGGAGGAGATGCACTGCAGTAAATGCAGCTGGTGACCACACCAGATACTGACTGTTACTTTTGATTTTGAGCCCCCCTTGGTTCAGGGACACATTATTCCATTTCTGTCAGTCACATGTCTGTGGAACTTGTTCAGTTTATGTCTCAGTTGTTGAATCGTGTAATGTTCACACAAATATTTACACATGTTAACTACACACTACCCGGTAAAATGCAAGGCGCCAAATTCAAAATCCAAAAGTTGAATTATTAAACATTCATCAATATACAAGTGTTGCATAGTCATCAAAAGCTCTGCTTCTTGGCAATATCACAGCGTTGTCAGATTTCAAAAAGGCTTTATGGCGAATTAGCAGAAATTCATAAACCATCGCGGTTCACATAAAACACATTTTACAGCGAAAACAAATCCCTTACCTTTTGAAGAACTTCTGCTGAGGGCTTCCCAAGTGTCCAACGAAGACAATCCATGGTTCTTTTGTTAGAAAAAATCATTTATTATATCCATAAATCTCAGTTTGGTTGGCGCATTATGTTCATAAAATACAGCGTCCACCCGCCCATTGAACCGTGAAGAGAACGCGTTCAAACTATACCTATACACTTGTCCAAGAACAATCAAACATCATTGATAATGTATCCTTAGGAACACTTTTATGTATATTTAGTATAATATTTCAACCGGATTATAAACTGGGCGATAGGAAAGGAAAAAACCACAGCGTCCGCGAGCGAGCCCGTGAACGCGCATCCTCTTCTGTTTACATCCGATGACCACTTCGAAATTCTTCTTCTATTACCATCCAGAGCAACTAAACATCATCAAACACTGTCTAGAGACTGTTGACATCCAGTGGAAGCAATAGGTACTGCAATCTTACTCCCATATATGGTCATTTTCAATAGGGAGGGGTTCAAAATGAGGCAATGTGTCAAATACACTTTTTCCAGGACAGAAATTCGCCTGCTATATCCGTTCTGTCATACTCACAGACAATATTTTAACACTCTTAGAAACTTCAGAGTGTTTCCTATCCAATAGTACTAATTATGTGCATATCCTATTTTCTGGGCCCCAAAACCGTCAATTCGGGAATAATTACAATCAATATTTATTTACACCCATGTGTCGTTGTGATCTTTTCTGTTGGAAACCGGTCCATCTGCTGGAGAGTTCAACCGAGTCGCTCTCTCTCTTTCTGTTTCCCTGAAGATCAAAGTCTTTCATGGTTAGAAAGGATACTTCAGAGTACCATTCAGAAATGTTCTCATAGATAGATGTTTCGGCGGTTGTCGGTATTCTCGTCCCAGGTTTACATAATTTCTAGCTGCAGACTAGTAATTAGTAGCTAAGATTTGCTCTTATTCTGTAGGGATCGATAGTCTCAGAGTTTAACCATTTCCAGCCGTGTAGCCAATGCTCCACGTGGTATGGTTAGGAATTCAACAACCATTGCAACCTTAGCTTACACTGAGGTTTTTGTGGTCTACACTATTCGCAATCACAATTCACACTGTGGGTTTGCTCAGTCTGAAGAGGATTTTCTTAGGAGGGGTTTTTATTCGTAACAGTATGAGGCGGTTCCATGACGCCAGGTCAGGTCTGTGCTCACAGGGGCGGGCCAATAACTGAGTTACTTTAATGGGAATACAATTTTCTCACATTAAAGGTTTATCATCACATTACATAATTTCACAAATAAATCTTTACTCATTCATTTTATACAAGAATTAGATGCAAGTCTCATAACTGAGGAACCTGTATAAACAGAGTTAGGGTAATGTGGCTGTCTTTCATGAGGTCACAAACATGAAACAAAATGGACCGGGTCGTAGCTGGCTTCTCCACCGACCGTTTACACATTCTCCAAAATATGGATATCGTTCAATTCTCAAATTCTGGAATGTAGTAGAATTTGGCGGGAGTTCCTTTGTTCTACAGTGAAACTCTCTGCGTACTGCACGGCAAGGGGGAGAGACTCTCAGCCAGAAATGTACGACCTGAGATAGCAGAACCTGGGTGTAGGAGAGAGTGAGAGAGGGGGAAGCCACGATCTATACCCAGAAAGGACCACTTCGTGACAGTATAGTGTATATTGATGTGTATAGTGTATAATGATGTGTATTATTGATGTGTGTAGTATATATTGATGTTTGTGATGGTCATTAAAGTGAATGCATGGTTTATCTGAGAAAGGGACCATGACTCCCGGGCGAAAGAAAGGTTACATTATTATTTTATTTTTTTAACTATATGGTAGCAGAGTGAACAGATCATGGCTCACATGGCTGAGGTCCTTAATGATCTTCTTGACCTTCCTTTGACACAGAGTGCTATACATTTTCTGGAGGGCATGCAGTGTGCCACGGGTGATGCGTTGGGCTGACTGCACCACACTCTGGAGAGCCATGCGGTTGGAGTTGTGCATAGCCACATAGTCGTGGGTGAAGAGGGAGTACAAGAAGGGGCTGAGCACACACCCCTGTGGGGCCCCCGTGTTGAGGATCAGTGTGGCGAAGGTGTTGTTGCCTACCCTCACCACCTGCCGTTTTGGACCAGGAAGTATAGGACCCAGTTGCACAGGGAGTAGTTCAGACCCAGGGCCCTGAGCTTATGTGTAAAAATTGCACATTTTCCTCTCCACCCCATGCCAAAATTACTATAATTGCAATAAATTAATTTAATTAATGGAAAAATTTGTAGAATTTCAGTAAACTAACTCAAAAACATATATTTTTTCTTTGGGACCCCAAAAGGCTAGAGCCGGCTCTGACTGCATGTGTGGGTAGGGATCAATGATGTTATCAGGTATCAAGGTAAGACCCAAGTGCAGACTGTGTGAAGTAACAATGTTTATTGTAACAACAGGGGCAGGCAAACAACAGATCAAGGCAGGCAGGGGTCGATAATCCAGATTAGTGGGGCCAAGATACAGGACGGCAGGCAGGCTCAGGGACAGGCAGAGTTCAGTAATCCAGAGGTGGAACAAAGGTACAGGATGGCAGGCAGGCTCAGGGTCAGGGACAGGCAGAGTGGTCAGGCAGGCGGGTACAGGGTCAGGACAGGCAAGGGTCAAAAACCAGGAGGACGATCTGTTCTTTTGTATTTTTTTTTGTACCATCATCTTTGAAATACAAGAGTAAGGCCATAATGTATTATTCCAGACCAGGTGCAATTTATATTTTGGCCACTAGATGGCATCAGTGATGCGCAAAGTTTTAGACTGATCCAATAAACCATTTTATTTCTGTTCAAATGTTTGTATCAAGACTGCCTAAATGTGCCTAATTTGTTTATTAATAACTTTTCATGTTCAAATTGTGCACTCTCCTCAAACAATAGCATGGTATTATTTCACTGTAATAGCTACTGTAAATTGGACAGTGCAGTTAGATTAGCACGAATTTAAGCTTTCTGCCTATATCAGATACGTCTACGTCCTGGGAAATTTTCTTGTTACTTATAACCTCATGCTAATCACATTAGCCTACGTTAGCTCAACCATCCCGTGGACGGAACACCGATCCCGAAGAAGTTAACTTTTTCAACCTTTTGTTACGTTACAGCCTTATTCTAAAATTGATTTAATTGTTTTTTCACCTCATCAATCTACACACAATACCCCATAATGACATAGCAAAAAATATATATATATCACATTTACATAAGTATTCAGACCCTTTACTCAGTGCTTTGTTGAAGCACCTTTGGCAACGATTACAGCCTTGAGTCTTCCCATTCTTCTCTGCAGATCCTCTCAAGGTCTGTCAGGTTTGATGGGGAGCGTCGCTGCACAGCTATTTTCAGGTCTCTCCAGAGATGTTCGATCAGGTTCAAGTCCGGGCTCTGGCTGGCCCACTCAAGGACAGTCAGAGACTTGTCCCAAAGCCACTCCTGCATTGTGTTGGCTGTGTGCTTATGGTTGTTGTTCTGTTGGAAGGTGAACCTTTGCCCCAGTTGAGGGGCTGAATGCTCTGGAGCAGGTTTTCATCAAGAATCTCTCTGTACTTTGTTCCATTAATCTTTCCCTCCTGACAAGTCTCTCAGTCCCAGCCGCTGAACAACATCCACACAGTATGATGCTGCCACCACCATGCTTTACCGTAGGGATGGTATTGGCCAGGTGATGAGCGGTGCCTGGTTTCCTCCAGAAGTGACGCTTGGCATTCAGGCCAAAGAGTTCAATCTTGTTTCTCATGGTCTGACAGTCATTTAAGTGCCTTTTGGCAAACCAAGCGGGCTGTCATGTGTCTTTAACTGAGGAGTGGCTTCCATCTGGCCACTCTGCAGTGGTGGAAAAAGTACCCAATTGTCATACTTTTACTTGAGTAAAAGTAAAGATACCTTAATAGAAAATGACTCAAGTAAAAGTGAAAGTCACCAAGTAATATAATACTAGAGGCAAAGTCTAAAAGTAGTTGGTTTTAAATATACTTAAGTATCTAAAGTAAAAGTATAAATCATTTCACATGTCTTATATTAAGCAAACCACAATTAAATTTTTTTAATTTTTTATTTATGGATAGCCAGGGGCACACTCCCAACACTCAGACATAATTTACAAACAAAGCATTTGTGTTTAGTACACCAGATCAGATGCAGTAGGGATGACCAGGGTTTTTCTCTTTAAGTGCGTGAATTAGACAATTGTCCTTTCCTGCTAAGCATTCCAAATGTAACGAGTAGTTTTGGGTGTCAGGAAAAATGTATGGAGTAGAAAGTACATTGTCTTCTTTAGGAATGTATTGGAGTAAAAGTAAACGTTGTCAAAAATATAAATAGTAAAGTAAAGTACAGGGGCCTCATTTATAAACAGACTTACGATCAATTTTGATCTCAAGTATGACTTACGCAGAAAACCACGTATAAGTAGTTATTTATAAAACCTTACTGTGACGTGGAAATTATCACATCGCTATTCTTTTTTCCCCTTGTTTAAGGGAAATGTTTAAGGTCAGACCATTTCTTATTCACATCAGCCACAGTTCTGTCCTGCTGCCCCACCTCGTTCACTGCAGCGGTGACACACTCCCAAGCTACCTATTTGGCTTTGTTTGTCAACCCACTATTTAGTCCACCGAATAATAAGTGTCTTCAATCTCCTCTACCATTGCCGCGATCTCGTCTTCCAAAAAGTTTGCTTTTCTCTTTTGGTCCATGGCTATTCCTGACTAAACCCTAATTTGTGCTAGCATTCTATAAGGGGAAATCGCTGATTGTAAGGCACGTTCAGGTGCCGTCAATTCTAAGTTAATTTGAGATGTATAGATCACAGGGGCGTAAAGTACAAATGGGCTTCTTAGAACCTGCGTAAGCAAGGTTTTTTATGCTCAGTATCTTTAATGAATCGAACGTAAGCGCACCATCGGAAATTATCTTACGACTAAGTTCAAGTATAAATCTAAGAACATTTTTATAAATGAGGCCCCAGATACCCAAAATAACTACTTAAGTAGTACTTTCAAGTATTTTTACCACTGCCACTCTGCCAAAAAAGGCCTGATTGGTGGAGTGCTGCAGAAATGGTTGTCCTTCTGGAAGGTTCTCCCATCTCCACAGAGGAACTCTGGAGCTCTGTCAGAGTGACCATCGGATGGAGGCATAGTGGTCTCTAGACAGCACCCCTATCAGTCATCTAGTGTATATATAAATCATTGGTATGTTTGTGGGTACTCAGACCAGCGAGCCACTGTGGCTCCCACCCACATCAAAGTTCCCCATCTCTGGTCTTGGGTGTCGGGCAAGGTGGAGGTGATATTGTCCTTGACTGGCCGCTCAAAGCCCTTCATGATGACAGAGGTGAGTGCTACGAAAGTCATTTAGTTCAGTTACCTTAGCTTGCTTGGGTACAGAAACAATTGTGTACAACTTGAAGCAAGTGGGAACAAGAGACTATGATAGGGAGAGGTTCAATATTTTTAGATTTAGATTTTTTCACCACAATGCAATTTCATTTAAGGTCATCTACTGTATTCAGTTTATACAGTATATTACTGTATAAAGATTTACCGTGACAATTACAGGATTTTTTTTTTACAGTGTAGCAGACGACATGCTATGGTACCATTCACATGGTAACAATCCACAAGAAAACAATGGTTTAGGCTGCCTCTGCTCAACTTCTGAATGCTCCAGTCTTGCACGCGTGTGCGTGCACACAGACACACCAGAGTCAAAGCAGATAGTGTCGTTAATAAACCGATATAGATCAATACTGTAAACATGGTTAATAAACCAATATACTGTAGATAAATACTGTAAGTGTGGTTTATAAACCAATATAGATCAATATTGTAAGTGTGGTTAATAAGGCGGTATGTGGAGATCATTGTCAATCTGTGTCCTCAAATATACCTTTCCTCTCCTATCAGACACAATGCAAATGCCCAACAAACAACTCTATGGGATTTTTATAACATTATCCTGCTGTGGGATAGGGTTAGGGTTCTGTATCTAGGTTCTGGCCCTGGCCTTTGGAATGCATGATAGTTCAGTATAGTTCAGCATAGTTCAGATCAGCACAGTTCAGCACAATAGAATGAAAGCTCTTCTAATGCACAAATCAAATAAGAAGAAGTCACCACTCACCAAAGCATTGGGGTAAGAGCAAAGGGGAAGGGGGTGAGGCAGAGAANGAGGGGAGGAAGGGGGGTAGGGAGGGAAGGAAGGAGGGAGGGGGAGAGGGAAGGGAGGGGAGGAAGGAAGAGAGGGGGAGAGGGGAGGAAGGTGGGAAGGACAGGGAGGGGAAAGGAGGAGGGATGGAGGGGCAAGGATGGGAGAGGGGGGAGGAGAGGAATGAGGGAGGGAGGGGGGAGGGGGAGAGAGGAGGGATGAGGGACTAGGGGGATAGGAGGTTGAAAGAGGTGTGATGATGAGGGGGACAGTGGGTTGGAGGAGGGGTGATGATGAGGGGGACAGTGGGTTGAAGGAGGGGTGATAGGGGGGTTGAAGAAGCGAGATGTGGATGGGTGAGGGAGAGAAGATTCTGAGTGCTCTGCCAAAACCTACTCCAAGTGCCTCTGCCTCCACCATCCCAGATACACATACCATTTCTACACAATTCTACGTGCACACTGCACATACTGACTTTACACAATCCCAGATACACATACTGACTTTACACAATCCCAGATACACATACTGACTTTACACAATCCCAGATACACATACTGACTTTACACAATCCCAGATACACATACTGACTTCACACAATCCCAGATACACATACTGACTTTACACAATCCCAGATACACATACTGACTTTACACAATCCTAGATACACATACAATCTCTACAAAAGAGAGTGAGAAAGAGAGAGAGCAATAAAAAGAGAGAGGGGTAGAGAGAGAGAGAGAGAGAGAGAGAAAGAGACCATATCCCCCCAATAGAATCCCCATACTTTAACGATGACAGCTTCTCCATCCTTGAGTGGGATATCAACCATTTTCAGGCCCAGGAACATGTACTAGTCTGTGGTGACCTAAATGCCAGAACTGGACAAGAACCTGACACTCAGCACACAGGGAGACAAACACCTACCTGGAGGTGACAATATTCCTTCCCAAATATGCCCCCCTAGACATAACTATGACAAAACAACCAACAAATACGTCTGCAGCTCTGTTGCACGCTGGGTCTGTACATTGTCAATAGTAGGCTTCGAGGAGACTCATATGGTAGGTACACCTATAGCTCATCCCTTGGCAGTTGTGCTGTAGATTACTTTATCACTGTTTTCAACCCTGAGACTCTCTGAGTGTTCACTGTCAGCCCACTGACACCCCTATCAGATCACAGCAAAATCCTGAGGCATCAAAGCCAAAGGAACTGCACAATATTAAGAAATGCTATAATTGAAGAATCCATAGAATCTAACCACTTCTGTGAAAACAACACAAATACATATCTTTCCAAAATGGAGATGTATGGATAAACCACTTCTCCAATATTGTTGGCTCTATAACAAGAACAAACAGCAAAAACATATACATGATCAATTACAAATCTTAGAATCAACTATTAAAGACTACCAGAACCCACTGGATTCTCCAATTACATTGAATGAACTACAGGGCCAAATACAAACCCTCCAACCAAAAAAGGCCTGTGGTGTTGATGGCATCCTAAATTAAATTATAAAACATACAGACCACAAATTCCAATTGGCTATACATAAACACTTTAACATCATTCTCAGCTCTGGCATCTTCCCCAACATTTGGAATAAAGTGCCCTAACAATAAATCTCTGTAAGACAAAAATAATGGTGTTCCAAAAAAGGTCCAGTTGCCAAGACCACAAATACACATTCCATCTAGACACCGTTGCACTAGAGGACACAAAAAACTATATCTACCTCGGGCTAAACATCAGCACCACAGGTAACTTCCACAAAGCTGTGAACGATCTGAGAGACAAGGAAAGAAGTGCCTTCTACGCAATCAAAAGGAACATAAAGTTCGACATCCCTAGCGCCCCACCACTCCCTAAGAAGTTAACTTAGAGAAGAGTCCCCTAAGCAAACTGGTCCTGGGGCTCTGTTCACAAACACAAACAGACCCCACAGAACCCCAGGACAGCAACACAATTAGACCCAAACAAATCATGAGAAAAGAAAAAGAGAATTACTTGACACATTAGAAAGAATTTACCAAAAAACAAAGCAAACTGGAACGCTATTTAGCCCTAAACAGGGAGTACACTGTGGTAGAACACCTGACCACTGTGACTGACCCAAAATTAAGGAAAGCTTTGACTATGTACAGTCAGTGAGCATAGCCTTGTTATTGAGAAATGTCGCTGTAGCCAGACCTGTCTCTCAAGAGAAGACTGGCTATGTGCACACTGCCCACAAAATGAGGTGGAAACTGAGCTGCACTTCCTAACCTCCTGCCAAATGTATGACCATATTAGAGACACAGATTACACAGACCCAGAAATAATTTGAAAATAAATGTAATTTTGATGAACTCCTATATCTATTGGGTGAAGTACCCCAGCAGCAAGTTGTGTCATCACAGCAGCAAGATGTGTGACCTGTTGCCACAAGAAAAGGGCAACCAGTGAAGAACAAACACCATTTTAGATACAACCCATATTTATGTTTATTTACTTCCCTTTTGTACTTTAACTAGTTGCACATCATTATAACATTGAAATGTCTCTATTCTTCTGAAACTTTTGTGAGTGTAATATTTGCTGTTAATTTTGATTGTTTATTTCACTTCTGTTTATTATCTTTCACTTGCTTTGGCAATGTAAACATACGTTTCCCATGCCAATAAAGCCCTTTGAATTGAATTGAGAGCGAGAGAGAGAGAGAGAGAGAGAGAGAGAGAGAGACAGAGAGAGAGAGAGAGCGCGAGAGAGAGAGAGAGAGAGAAGCATAGGGGTTAGGCAGAGCAGAGACAGTTATAAACCATGGCTCCTGCCAACCTCATAAACTGTGCATTACTCTGGGAAAGCAGGAAACCAACTGGACTTCAGCAGAGAGATAGAGAGCGAGAGAAAGGGAGACCAATAAGATAAAGCCAAGGCCCTCTTCTCATCCTCTATTTTCTATGTATGCAGCGTAGTCACTCTTTCTTCTTCTCTTCTCTCCTCCTCTTCTCCTATCCTCCTTCCCATACAGTTAGTCTCCCCCTGTTTTCCTCCTTAAACCTTCCCTCCATCCAGTCAGTCATGCCCTGTCTTAGTAGAGAGGGAGAGAGAGAAGGAGAGGGCAAAGAGAGGGCAAAGAGGGAGAGGGTAGAGGACACATTAAAGCAGCAGTCTAGCCATGATTTAAAGCTGTTATTACTGTCAAATAAAGACAGAGTAAATAGCAGTGAATGGCCTGATTACTACAACAGCAAACACACAGCGGATCAGGCTCAACAATCACTCCTTCCCTCATTCCTTCTCCCTCTCTCTCTCTCTCTCTCTCTCTCTCTCTCTCTCTCTCTCTCTCTCTCTCCCCCTCTTCTCTACTTCGCTTTCTTTCTCTCCCTCTGTCTTTCTTTCACTATTTTTACCGCCTCTTCCTCTTAGTTTTCTCAATCCCTCCACCCCCCCCTCTCCCTCTTCTCTCGCTGTCTCTCTCTCTCTGTCTCTCTCTCTGCATGTTGAGCATGTGTCAGTAGAGAGAGTTATAAGCTCTGCCCCCCTCCTTGGCAAGTGGCAGTGCGTCAGCTGATTTGTGCTGCTGAGAGGATTTGGTGTTCCACGTAGGCTATTTAAAAAACACCAATACTTCTCTCTCCTTCTCTTCCTCTCTGTCTTTCTTTCTTTCATCCTCTTTTTCTTTCTCTGCCTCTTTCCCTCTCTCATCTCTCTGCCTATCTCTCTCTCTACCCCTCATACCCATTCCTCTACAGTATATTTCACCCCCACATTTCAATCACTATTTCTGCCACTTTCAGCCTCACCTTTCACCTTTTTTATCCACCATCTGTTTCTCTCTACTTTCTTCATATCTCTCTTTGTCTCTCTCTGTGTGTATGTATGTGTGTGTGTGTGTGTGTGTGTCAAGGTTATTATAGTAAACATAATAAAAAATCAAATGGGATTTTCAAGCTACTGAATCTGGTAGCTAAATGCTGCGAGGAGATGCCGATGGTTCAAATATGCCTAGTTTGTGCATCACTATCGCTAGCTAAAACTAGCTAACAGCAAAAATATCTGCTAGGTAGCTAACTTGTTTCCTCTTACATGTAGTACTAAAGAACTGGATTGATATAAACATGGGCGAGAGAGAGTTTCTTTCCACTATATGTTTTGCACCAGTCTCAGCGCTATTCCTTTTAAATTTAAGTCACATTGACATTGACTTTATAATTTAAACCTAATCTAACCTATGATCTGACCCATCACCTTATGTATTACTGCCACCCAGTGGACAGAAGAGACATCCCAAAAAACTAAAACTAAATATACAACCCAAATGGCATTTTGTCCATAAAAGTCAAATTTCGAAGGCTTACTGTAAGTTTAGGCATTAATTGCTAAATGCATAAGGTAAGGGTTAAGGTTTGGGTTAATAAATGGGTAAAAAAACAAGTTGAAAAAACAAGTGCCTAGCAACCACGCCCTAGCAACCATGCTCAAGCAAAACCCAAGCCTATTTGATGGTAATAGCGTTCACCATTGCCCCTAGTGGCCAGTTTTGAAGTAATCTCATGACGTGGATCTTTAGCGACCTGGCTGGCTTTCTGTCCCTAACACTAAAACTAAAACGGAAACTAAATAATATAAAAACTTAAAATCAATATTGTATACAACTAAAACTAAATACAAATTTGCAAATCAGGTCTGAAAAATCAGGTCTGAAATAAAAACAAATATAAAAACACAAAACTATAATAACCTTGGTGTGTGTTTGTTTGTGTGTGTGTGTGTGTGTGTTTGTTTGCGTGTATATGTGCGTGCATGTGTGTGTGTGTGTGTGCATTCATGACCCTGACCTTTATGTCAGGCTCTGTCTGACCTCTTCTTGAGCTCTAAACCATGACAACCCACCTTCACAAACATACACTATAACATACACTGTTACACACTAGAGCATGCCAACCATATATCTATTACACACACACACCAGACACCACACACATACACACACAGACACACACACACACACACACACAAACACACACACACACACACACACACACACACACACACACACACACACACACACACACACACACACACACAAACACACACACACACACACACACACACACACACACACA
>QNTS01004072.1:39273-54273 GCA_003317085.1 Hucho hucho | reverse complement strand
CACTAGGCTGCTGAGTAACACTGAGGTCATGTTCACATTACCAGGATACGTGTGTGTGTGTGTGAGTGTGTGTGTGTGTGCATGCTTGTGTGCGTGGGTGCATGCGTGTGTGTCTGTGCTCAAACTGTGGGACTGTGGCTAGAATTTAATCTCGAAGGAGCCAAGTTTCTTAAGGGAGGGAAGAAAAGAGAAAATCAGCAAATTCATCCAACTCATCACCCTCTACCCCAGAACCACCCGCATCCCCTAAAACCACCCAATTAAAATATAGTGTAGCCAGAGCAGCCGCACACTCTTAATGTGAGCTTTAAATAGCAAACTAGAGGAGACTAGAGATCACAGACTGGAAGAGAAAGAGAGAGAGCCTGTAACTGAGGCAGTCAGGCATTCCCAAACGGAAGCAGTACTTTGGATTTCCAAACACGATTTGGAGGTAGCAATGCCAGGAATGGGATGTACAATTGTAGCTATGGCAACCGCCCGAGCCACCAGGTGCTCAAAGGCACTTTGACAGGAAGTGCAACAGGAAGTGAAACATCCAGCTCACTGGGCCCAGCAAAATGACCGCCAGTGACTCAGCAGGAAAATAAATAAAGTGTAGGTCTATAGAAGCGATTCTATAATAATCCTAATAACATGAATAATAATATTTTTTCATTATCCTTTTTGTAAATTGTTTTCATATTGCAGTATGAATAAAAATATATATTTTAGGGATGATGGGAGAAATTACCCAGAAAAAAATAATCCCACTTTTCCACAACCGTTCTACTTCCGCAGTAGTTTTTTTTTTACACACCATGATACATTTATTTCTTTCTCTTCCTTTTTACCTTTTGACGGCCCTCTTTGTGTGCAGGCTGTGGGAAAGTTTCCCATGGTGGATGAGGTCATCCATCCGCCCCCTCGCCCCCACCCCCCTCGCCGCCCCTCTCCTGCCCAGGCAGGGCTGCTGGCAGCTGGGCTGTCCGACACTGATGTGGCCCTGCTCTCCCTCTCTGTCTTCACAGGGGCTTGGGGATGAATAGAGAGACCTTCAATTAAGGACCAAGTCATCTGGGGCCTCATTGATAACCGACGCAAAAATGTCACAGTAAATATCTGTGTGCACAATTTCTTAATACGTAGGCCTACTTAAAAAAATATTGAGATTTAAGGTGGCTTGCGAAAGTACTCACCCCCCTTGGCATTTTTCCTGGAATAAAAATGGATTTTTTTGGGGGTGTGTATCATTTGATTTACACAACATGCCTACTTTGAAGATGCAAAATAATCTTTATTGTGAAACAAACAAGAAATAACACAAAAAAAAACTGAAAACTTGAGCGTGCATAACTATTCACCTCCCCAAAGTCAATACTTTGTAGAGCCACCTTTTTCAGCAATTACAGCTGCAAGTCTCTTGGGGTATGTCTCTATAAGCTTGACACATCTAGCCACTGGGATTTTTGCCCATTCTTCAAGGCAAAACTGCTCCATTTCCTTCAAGTTGGATGGTTCCACTGGTGTACAGCAATCTTTAAGTCATACCACAGATTCTCAATTGGATTGAGGTCATTCCAAGATATTTAAATGTTTCCCCTTAAACCACTCGAGTGTTGCTTTAGCAGTATGCTTAGGGTCATTGTCCTGCTAGAAGGTGAATCTCCGTCCCAGTCCCAAATCTCTGGAAGACTGAAACAGGTTTCCCTCAAGGATTTCCCCTGTATTTAGTGCCATCCATCATTCCTTCAATTCTGACCAGTTTCCCAGTCCCTGCCTATGAAAAACATCCCCACAGCATGATGCTGGGATGGTGTTCTCGGGGTGATGAGAGGTGTTGGGTTTGCGCCAGACATAACGTTTTCCTTGATGGCCAAAAAGCTACATTTTAGTCTCATCTGACCAGAGTACCTTCTTCCCTATGTTTGGGGAGTCTCCCACATGGCTTTTGGTGAACCCCAAACGTGTTTGCTTATTTTTTTCTTTAAGCAATTACTTTTTTCTGGCCACTCTTCCGTAAAGCCAAAGCTCTGTGGAGTGTACGGCTTAAAGTGGTCCTATGGACAGATACTCCAATCTCCGCTGTGGAGCTTTGCAGCTCCTTCAGGGTTATCTTTGATCTCTTTGTTGCCTCTCTGATTAATGCCCTCCTTGCCTGGTCTGTGAGTTTGGTGGGCGGCCCTCTCATGGCAGGTTTGTTGTGGTGTCATATTCTTTCAATTTTTTAATAATGGATTTAATGGTGCTCCGTGGGATGTTCAAAGTTTCTGATATTTTTTATAACCCAACCCTGATCTGTACTTCTCCACAACTTTGTCCCTGACCTGTTTGGAGAGCTCCTTGGTCTTCATGGTGTCGCTTGCTTGGTGGTGCCCCTTGCTTAGTGGTGTTGCATGAGATCATGTTTCAATTAGATTGCACACAGGTGGACTTTATTTAACTAATTATGTGACTTCTGAAGGTAATTGGTTGCACCAGATCTTATTTAGGGGCTTCATAGCAAAGGGGGTGAATACATATGCACGCACCACTTTTCCGTTTTTATTATTATTTATTTTTTTGAAACAAGTTATTTTTTAAATTTCACTTCACCAATTTGGACTATTTTGTGTTTGTCCATTACATTAAATCCAAATAAAATCAATTTAAATTACAGGTTGTAATGCAACAAAATAGGAAAAATGCCAAGGGGGATGAATACTTTTGCAAGGCAGTTTATACATTTGGAGCACACCATACATACAGCATGTTGTAAATTAGACCCGTCCTAAAACTGCATGCGTGAATGAGCATCATAACTCCTCCTGGAAAACGTCCTCCATTCACCTTTCATGGTGAAAATAACGCCCATTTCTTTGCTGTACAATTTGGAACTAGGCCTGTTGCAATTTGGCCAAGGAAATAGAAAGAGCAATAGCAAATTTGATCAAATGTTTTTGGAAGTGTTCTTTTGCTGAAACATATGCTGTATTTGGCAAAGGCAACAAGCTCTCACAGTCTCACTGCAGAATTAGACGTTAATCCACCTTCTCCTAAAGTCAAATTTCTAAGTTTAAGTTTAGGCACTCGTTCCGAATGGTTAAGGTAAGGGTTAAGGTTTGGGATAGGGTTAAAATAAAACAAATAAAAAAACAGTGTTGGCGACTGTGATCAAACACACAACCTTCTGATCCAAGGTAAGGGTTAAGGTTTAGGATAGGGTTAAAACCCAGAATAAAAATCCAGTGTCCACGACTGGGATCAAACACTCAGTCTTCTGATCCAGAGTCATGGGTTTGGTATAGTTTTTTTTTTTTAAATGGACCGAACACGCAATTTTCTGATCCAGAGTCATGTGATTATGTCCATCCACCAACTATGTCCACATCTACCTAAAAAAAAACAAGTGCTCAATAGTGCTCAATGTTGCCCCTAGTAGCCAGTTTTGAAGGCATTTGCCTACGTCCTCAGGACATGGATAGATAGACGTCCAATTTCGAAATCACTCTTGAGTGATCTGCCTGAGGATACTAGACCCAATTAAATGAGAGATGCACATAGTCATTTGTTGTATGGCTACTTTGCCAATATTAACCCATTTATTCTGAAATGGTTATGAACATAAAATAAAAAGGAAATAGATTCCTGTAAAAAAAAATAAGATTCCAAAAATAACACACATTTTTGTGCTTCTCACTAACAGCAAATGGCTGAATCTTATGTTTTCATGTTTTTTGTTGTAGTTTTTATGAATAAACGTGTCATCATATCCCCCATTTGCACAAACTACTAGGCTACTTGCCTGCTCGCAATACAATACTTCAACCACTAGAAACTGTTCGTAAGCATGGTCTAAAGTTTGCATGGATGTAGGGACATTCTCAGGCAAAGTAAAATTTTTATAAAAGCCAACTTTTTGTAGGAAAACTGGCGCATGCATGTTTGTGGTAACTTTGTACATAGCAAAGTTTATTAATGAGTTCCCTGGCGTCTCATTTATCAAATGCAGGTGCAAAAAAAAACGTCAATTTTCCCCCAAAGGTTAGTATTTATCCATTTTGAACTTGACTGGAAAGTGTGCGTATCTCCTCGCGAATCGCAGACCATGCCTAAGCACAACTTCTAGTAGTTGATACATTTTATTGCAAACAAATGTTGTTATTTTGAGGGAAATTGATGTGTTTGATGCTCCGGAATTATAATACTGGTAGGCTAATAAAAACATTGTAACGTAGGCCTAATGATAAAACAGATACATTGGTAAGGAGATCACATGGCAGCATGTAGCCTAACGTTTTCATTTATTGTATAGGCCTAAATCATAGGCTAATCATATTGCAGGACATGTCTCTCCTTTTCTGACATGTCTTGTTTGTTTCCACTACACAACAAATATTAGCTTACCGTTTATCCATTGATAATTTAATAGCCAACTTGCTCGAAAGTAAATAGAACGGTAGTCAATTTAAAATATTTTACAGTACGGGTATAGGCAACCCTGTTCCTGGGGTACCACAGGTACTGCAGGATTTTGTCCCAACTAGGCACCACACTGAGCTAGTTAGATAATTGATCAGTTCAATGACTGCCTAAATTCAACACACCTGGTCTTCCAGGCCAGTTAAATCCAAAACATGAAGTGCCTGTGGCACTCCAAGTGCAGGGTTGCCTACACCTGGTACAGTATTGCTGTGCGATAGCAACAAGCACTCACTGTCTCATGCCAAAATTAGACATTCCTCCATGTTTCTCAAAGTGTTTGGTTACTTCTGTATCGTTCCAATGTTAGTGTAAGGAATTAACCCCTAGAATTCTTAAGGTTAGGCATTAACTCCAAATGGTTAAGGTAAGGATTAAGGTTTGGGATAGGCTTAAAACAAAGTATATTCATATTGCTGGATTTGAAAATGCAATTTTTGGAAGTAGAGGCAGATGCTTAAAGTCATCCACCATCCCCATCCGCAATGCCCTAGCAAAACCAAAGCCTTTGTGAAGGTAACAGCGCTTAATGTTGCCGCTAGTGGTTGGTTTCCACATCATCTCCTGATGTCCTCAGACATGGATTGAAGTCGAATACTGACTTGTATCACAGGGTGACCTGCCTGACGATAGGAGACAACATCTTAGCCTATTTAAAGTCAGAGCCTATACCAAGGCAGGAGATAAAAACACAATAATTTATTGATAAACAAAACATTGAACAACAATTCATATTTTCGATAGAAGTGTGCTGACTTATTTACTTTAAAATTGTTTGACTGGACAAACAAATTTGCAGAATGCGCTGCCAGTGTTTGGCACTCGCGGGGTTGTAGTGCTCTAATGTGTCAATGAAAACATGCGTATATGTTGCATGCGACAGTTTGATCAATCCCAATAGTTTTTTGTGCAAGCAAATCCTAGAATCTCCACATACGGCTGAATTTTGCACAAAATATACGCACAGTTTAGAAATGAGGCCCCTGGAAAGGAGAGGAGTGGAGACAAACATCACCAGACATTCCGGCTTCATATGCCTTATCCAGTGCAATTAAACAAACATCACCAGACACTCTGGCTTCATAAGCCTTATCCAGTGCAATTAAACAAACATCACCAGACACTCTGGCTTCATAAGCCTTATCCAGTGCAATTAAACAAGTGCAGCACACCCACATAGTTTCACGGGCACTCACACACACACGCAGACGGACATACACACTTGGACAAACAAATCTACACACATAGGTTCACATGCACAGACACACACACCACAGTATGACACACACACACATTCAGAAATACATAGACATACGATACACATACCCAAACACTGAGATACACACAGATGTATGAACACTGACTATGCAAATTCACTAACTGGCACACATACACACTGACAGATTTTCTTAAAGTAAAAGAGTGATTTAGCCAGCATGTGTGGACCTGTAAAGAGAAATCTGCAAGTGTTTTTCTGTACTTAACAAGTATGATTACTTGACGGGGTGTGTGAGACAGGACGTGAACAAGATTACAAAGTGTTTGTGTTTCACCAGCTCTGAAAAGATGACAGACTGGCATTCCTCTCCTGAAGGCTTAGACAAAGACCCACTAACTGACAGTTAAAGAAATACTGGAACACACACACACACACACACAAACACACACCAGTGGCGGTCGGTGACATTCAAGATGAGGGACGACGATTATTTTGTTTTATGAGCATGGCCTTATTTCTATTACAGCATATTGGATGACTGTCATTCATATTCCATTCACCCAGATCAATGAAACATTGATTGGTTAAGGTTACTACATGATACTAGAATTTTCCCTATACCCATCATGAGGTTGCTACAACCTAGCCTATGAATGAAAGTTTACAACGTAGGTGCACAAGTCGAGAGAAACATTTGAGTAATCAAAGTGACAGACAGTGACACATTCAATACACTCTTGCCTGCATCTAGCTGATCTAAGGTGTAATCATTAGACCAACAGTTGCAAACAACTATTTCTATTGGACAAATTCAGGTATGTTTATCCCCGTTTCATTCCATATGCTTCCGTTTAAGAAATCTTTTTCAACAGAATCGGTGGAATGAATACACCCCTGATCACACACACGGACAGTTCACTTTCATAGCAGCCACATACAAACAGCATGATCACTTTGCTCGTTAATTCCTTTGTGCATCTATGCGCTCTCCTCCTCTCAACTTTTTCCTTCGCTTATGGACTTCAGTTCACAACACATCAGCTGTCTGTGACCAGGCAAAAAATTATAATACAAGCCAAACCTTCATATCATAACCGCTAACCATTACACACAGCCTACATCGTTGTCACCATAGAGTATAAGATAATGTGACATCATAGTAAACATATCTACTAGAACTAACACTCTAGTAATCCCACTACAATCATGCAGTACAGTCAGCAAGCAGTTTAGTAGTTACACCGGCAGGCCAAAAGTTTACCTAGACTTGGAAAAATTCCAGTGTTGGATAGCCATAGCCAGCTAGCTAACATGGCATCCCTCTCTGTTTGAGCCGGGTGTTTGAGTAGGTTAAACTAGCTACAGTAGCTGCATTCGAAAGCTAAGTAAGCGAAAGGGGAAAAATATATATAACAAAATATAGCTTGCTCTCTCTCTCTCTTGCTTCTCCTTCATTTTTGAATAAATTAATTTGTTCAAAACTGTTCAACTACTGTCTTTCTCTCTCTTTGAGTCAACTACTCACCACATTTTGTGCACTACAGTGCTAGCTAGCTGTAGCTTATGCTTTCAGTACTAGATACATTTTCAGATTCTTTGATTGGATGGACAACATGTCCGTTCATGCTGCAAGAGCTCTGATAGGTTGGAGGACGTCCTTTAGAAGTTGTTATAACTACTGTGTAAGTCTATGGATGGGGTGAGAACCATGAGCCTTCTAGGTTTTATATTGAAGTCAATGTACCCAGGGCAGGACGGAAGCTAGCTGTCCTCCGGCCACACCATGGTGCTACCCTACAGAGTGCTGTTGAGGCTACTGTAGACCTTCATTGTGTTTTAATCAATTATTTGGTGACATATGAATATATTTGGTATAGTTTTATCTAAAAAGGATGAGTTTTTTAATGTTTCACTATTTTTTTTTCAGAAATTCACTGAGGAGGATGGTCCTCCCCTTCCTCCTCTGAGGAGCCTCCACTGACACACATGCACTCAATCACTCACACACTCACTCACTCACACACAAACACAAACACCAAAGGCATCCTACGTTTGTTTATTTTCTTGTGATTGATCAGCGCCATCTACTGGAAAAAACACTCAAAAGACTATGGCCACACAGAGACGTATGAATGCAGATGAAACCATATATGCATTCATCAAAAACTCAAGTCAATTATTTGCATATGTAAAAAGACAGTCGATTTGTGCAGTTTTTGTCCGACATTCGTCAACAGATGATGAAAAACCATTTGCTCAATACGGAAGTTCTGGACACAACATATTATGTGGCCATACCCTATATGATGTATATATGTAATACATTAATTGTTTTTTTTATAGTTTTTTTTAAATATGTTAGTGAGGATAACGTTACAGTGCCAACTATACAACATTAATTTACACATTTTTACAATTGAGTGCCCAAGTTATGCTTTGGGGGCTGGAAAACACTGGAAAATACAAAAGTAGGAGACATGGATCAGAAACATGTGAGTATGAAAAACTGTTCCCTACAAAGCCCATCACCTCTCCAACAATATGACAAGTAAGAGACTTCCATTAGCGTTTGCCTGCATCCCAACTGCCACCTTATTCCCTATATAGTGCACTACCTCTGACCAGAGGAGCACTACTTCCCACTGGGCAAAAAGTGTTTTAATCAACATTGTTTCTACGTAATTTCAACAAAATAAATAAATGTGATGATGTTGAATCAACATGGAAACTGCTTGGATTTGAAAAAAGTCATCAACGTATACACCAACGTTCTTTTTTTATCCAACTTTTAACCTGAATCCAATGACACTGTTACAACTAGACGTTACACTGACATCTGTGTCCAGTGTGTTTAGTGCACTATACAGTATAGGGAATAGGTTGCCATTTGGGATGCAATCTTCCTCACATACTTACCATGGCTACAACACTCATCTCAAGAGCAACACATTACCATGTTGCATGGTTTCATGTCTTCTAAGAGTTATTCTTCTTTCAAACATAATGCATCATTTGAAATATGTTTTTCAAATATTTTAAAATCTATTTAAAGGGACAACAGATTTTAGCTTTTGTCTAGGATGGAAGACACAATAATAACAAATGTTGGCTGTGGCCAGAAGATCGTCTATTGAGTGTTATCAAACAGAGCCGATTCAACATGTAAGTAGAATCGTCAGGAAAAAATAGCAGCTGATGTTCTGTGGTCAGATACGATAGGATGGTCACCCACTGATTTTAACAGATCATTGGTGCAGTCTGCTTTGTCTAGATCTGATCTGAAACTCTAACTACAGATAGGATCTTAATTGGAGCAGTTTCTCACAGCAGGAAAATAATCCTGCAGCAACAGGAAATGTGCATTATTGTGTGGATTATAATTAATGCTGCACATTTTTGTAGTTGGTGATACATTTTTAGTTAGGGCAAATCAAGTAGACATTAAAAACTTTAGAAGCCTTTTTAAATCTAGAATACACTACAAGTTTGCAGATCCTACACCCGTATGTATACGCTGATTCGGTGAGCGAGTTTATTAGCAAGTGCATTGGTGATGTTGTACCCATAGCAAATATTAAAACCTTCCGCCAACCAGAAACCGTAGATTGATGGCAGCATTCGCGCAAAACTGAAAGCGCGAACCACTGCTTTTAACCAGGGTAAGGCTACCGGAAACATGACTGAATACAAACAGTGTAGCTATTCCCTCCGCAAGGCAATCAAACAAGCTAAGCGTCAATATAGAGACAAAGTAGAGTCACAATTCAACGGCTCAGACACAAGAGGAATGCGGCAGGGTCTACAGTCAATCATGGACTACAAAAAGAAAACCAGCCCTGTTGCGGACCATGACGTCCTGCTCCCAGACAAACTAAACAACTTCTTTGCTCGCTTTGAGGACAATACAGTGCCACCGACACGGCCTGCTACCAAAACCTGCGGGCTCTCCTTCACGGCAGCCAATGTGAGAAAAACATTTAAATGTGTTAACCCTCTCAAAGGCTGCCGGCCCAGATGGCATCCCTGGCCGTGTCCTCAGAGCATGCGCAGACCAGCTGGCTGGTGTATTTATGGACATATTCAATCAGTCCCTATCCCAGTCTGCTGTTCCCACATGCTTCAAGAGGGCCACCATTGTTCCTGTTCCCAAGAAAGCTAAGGTAACTGAGCTAAATGACTATCGCCCCCGTAGCACTCACTTCCGTCATCATGAAGTGCTTTGAGAGATTAGTCAAGGATCATATCACCTCCATCCTGCCAGACACACTGGACCCACTCCAATTTGCTTACCGTCCCAATAGGTCCACAGACGACGCAATCGCAATCACACTGCATACTGCCCTAACCCATCTGGACAAGAGGAATACTTATGTAAGAATGCTGTTCATCGACTACAGCTCAGCATTTAACACCATAGTTCCCTCCAAGCTCGTCATTAAGCTCGAGACCCTAGGTCTCGACCCAGCCCAGTGCAACTGGGTCCTGGACTTCCTGACGGGCCGGCCCCAGGTGGNACTGCCTGTTCACCCCGCTATCATCCAGAAGGCGAGGTCAGTACAGGTGCATCAAAGCTGGGACCGAGAGACTGAAAAACAGCTTCTACCTCAAGGCCATCAGACTGTTAAACAGCCATCACTAACATTGAGTGGCTGCTGCCAACATACTGACTTAAATCTCTAGCCACTTAAAACATAGAATTGGATGTAACAATGTATCACTAGCCACTTTAAACAATTTTGTATATAATGTTTACATATCCGACATACTTATATCAAATGTATACACTGTACTCTAAACCATCTACTGAATCTTGCCTATGCCGTTCGGCCATCGACCCAAATCTCTAGCCACTTTAATAATTATAATTGGATGAAATAATGTATCACTAGCCACTTTAAACAATGCCATTTATATAATGTTTACATATCCTACATTACTCATCTCATATATATATGTGTATATACTGTACTCCATACCATCTACTGCATCTTGCCTATGCCGGTCAGCCATCACTCATCCATATATTTATATGTACATACTCGTATTTATTCCTGTACTCTTGTGTGTATAAGGTAGTTGTTGTGAATTTGTTAGATTACTTGTTAGATACTACTGCATGGTCGGAACTAGAAGCACAAGCATTTCGCTACACTCGCATTAACATCTGCTAACCATGTGTATGTGACAAATAATAAACATTGATTTGATTTGATTTTATGACATGGTTCTATTCCCTGGTGGGGTTCAAAACTAAAAAAAAACTTTGTTGCAATTTTCACAAGTATGTGGAACATTTAGTACAAAACTCAAAACAGATCACCAAGAAGGCAGGTGTTTCAAAACGCTAAGCACATTTTCAATTGACTAAATACAACACGCAAAATCATAGTCACTTTTTCACCAAACTTAATCAGTGTTTCATCTAGAAATACATGTTTGTGATTGTCTCCTCATTTGTTAAAATACATGTTACTATTACTTAATCCGACTGCTCTTAATTGATAATCACTTAATTTGGTAAACCTATAGATTTTAAAGTGGTTGGGACACCAGGTGTGTGCAATTAATTATCAAGTAGAATAGAAAACCAGCAAGCTCCAGGCCTTGTAGGGTAAGAGTTGAATACCCCTGCCCAATACAGTAAACATGAATCCAAAATGAAGTTGCTGGGGTCTTTTTGATGGGGGGGGGGCAATACAGTACTGTAATATTGTAACATATGCTATTTACGTAGCAGCCGTTTTTATCCAAAGGGACCACAGTGAGTTCACACATTATTGGATATCGAACAGAGTTGGGGTCAATTCCATTTCAATTCCAGTCAATTCAGAAAGTCACATGAACCCAAATTCTAATTCTAATTCCAAAAGTTACTGATTGACGAAAATTGGAATTGAATTTACCCCATCCCTGGAATCAAACCCATCACTCTGGTATTGCTAGTGCCATGCTCTTACTAACTGAGCCACACAGGACCCCTACAATACATAAGTATAATACAATACTGTAAAATACATAATGACAATACAGGTGGAAGGTGTATGATCGCCATTCCAATGAGCGTGCCACCCTCATCCAGGCCATGCAATGACATCAAACCAGATGTCAGGCTTGGATTCGCTGTGCCAATTTCTTTTTACCAGGTGTATGAACAATAAGGACATTTACTGCGATGTTGATGAGAACCTATGGCCAAATGGTCAAGACAGGCTTGATGAAAAGTGCCTGCTAAACGCTGTTTCTTTCATTCATTTCATTTGTTTCATATGATTACAGTACACCTATGAACAATATACATTTATTTTTTGCATCAATGATTGTGAAAGATGTCTTCAATGATCACACATAACATAGAAATTATGGAAATTATATTTTATATTTTTGACGGGTACATTTTGATGGGTAGTGCAAGTGTATTGCCTACAGTGTAAAGTACTGTAATTTACAGTTCTGTACCATATTATATTCAAAGGGCAATTTTTAAACATGTATCTTGCATTGTTTGCTATTGCATTAGCTGGTTGTTAAAACAACTAAATAGTTGTGTTTTGGTGAATAAATCAATGTTATGATGGTATTTTACAGTACATGTATATTGTGGATCAATGGTTGTGTCAAGTCAAGCACTGGATTGTAAAGTATATAGTGTTTCATTGAATATGAGTTTCAAGGGATTGGCTGAAGTGATTAAAAGTGACCATGTTCTTTGTTGAGAGCCTTTTACTCTGCATGGTGGGTAGAGACAATGTTGTGTGATTAGAGGGACAATATCATATAGATTACATTTCAGCAAATACATTTGTTAAAAACATGTCTCAATTAAAAATACATATTATACATGACAGATTATCTCCCTTTACAATGACATCCTGACTATATATACACACAAACAGCAGTGGTGGCTGGTGGGCGTAGATAAAGGAGAACGGGCTCATTGTAATAAAACCATGTGTTTGATACCGCTCTGTCCATTCCAGCCATTACAATGATCTCTGCCCATCAGCCTCCTCTGATAACAAAAAGTTATATTAATAAAGTATTTTTTTTAAGTCCTCGTTGCGCTTCAGGGTAAAGCTTATCCTAGAAACAGATCAAGGATCAGATCAGATTTCCCTTCCCCCAATCCTAACCATTAGTGGGGGAAATGCTAAACTAGCCCAAGATCAGTGTCTAGGGGGCAACATCACCCTACACCCATGGGGCCTCATTTATAACCATTGCATACATTTCACATTAGATGTCTGCATGACCCATTTCTGAAAAGTCTGCACATGTACAGAAATATTGACATTTATCAATTTGGCACAAGCACATTTTTAACTTTGCTTAAAGAGCATTAAAACTGCCTGGAAAACGCCCTCCATCCACTTATTAGGGTGACCATAACGCCCTTTATTTGAGGTATAATTTGGAATGATTGGCATTAGGCCACGGCATGCAAAACAAGAATTGTTGTTCAATATTTAGTTTATCATTAGATTATTGGGTTTCTATGTCCTGCCTTGGTATAGGCTCTGAGATTAAATAGGCTATGATGTCGCGCTCCTATCGCACAGCAATACTGGAGCCTAAGCCTACCCATACTGTCAAATATTTTACATATACTACCGGTCTATTTACTGTGTTGGCAGGATGTTTTAATCTTTTGCAGTAATTTATGGTGTATCTGGAAAAGGACTGTGTCCGTTTCTGAAAGAGAAAACACTGGCAAATTGCTGTGGACCTGTCAACAGAACGTTGTAATACAATATCACAACCACTAGCAGATGTGCATATGCATGGTCTAAAGTTTGCGGGGAGGTGAGAACATTCTCACAACAAGTTACATTTTTATAAATGCTAACTTTTGTTGAAAACTGGTGCATGCAGATTTTGGTGCAAATTTTGTGTATATGCAACGTTTATAAATGAGGCCCCTGGTGTGTAGGGTAAAGTTGTTGCTACTGTCTTCTGCGGGTAGTATCCCATAATGCAACACATTAGTCTCTTCTCTTCTACATCAGCATTTTAGTGCTGTATGTACCAGCAGGACAAACAACTGTGTGTGTGTGTGTGTGTGTGTGTGTGTGTGTGTGTGTGTGTGTGTGTGTGTGTGTGTGTGTGTGTGTGTGTGTGTGTGTGTGTGTGTGAATTCGTGCATGTGTTATTTCTTCAGTGAGCCAATCATCACCTTGGAGACAAAGTTAACGATGGCGCTGGCGGGTTGTTCGGGGTCGTGTTCAGCAAACAGGTGACACACGTTCTCCATCCCATTCATCGACTTCCTCGCCACAAAACCAAACATCCTGACAGGAGAAACAGCAAAGAAGCTCAGTAAGTCTTCAGCTTCAACAGCCAAACAGAATAATCCACAGTAATATTCACTAGGAACGAAACGGAAACAAATGGGCCGAAGGGTGGAGTTGCTGTTTCGATATGGTGCGTAGTAATGAATACGACCCAATGCTATTCAGCAAATAACACTCAGAAAAGAGAAGTGATAGACGGACTAATGATAGTAAGAGAAATTGGGAAAAACATTGAGATGGATAGATAAAAACGAGAGAGCAAGAGACAGAAAGAGACAGAGAAAGAGAGAGAAAGAATGAGAGGAGGTGAAATGAGGGGATGACTTACTTAGCAGAGGAGCAGCCATCTCTTGTCCACCTGGTGAGGACAGAATAGGTTCAGTTACCATGCATGATTATCAGGAACACACACACACACACACACCAAGGAGTGTACAGTACTCACTTGCGTTCCTGTGGGTCAAGAGCACAGAATATGACTGTATTGACAGTGTAGTGTCTCCTGAAGAACAGCCTACAGACAGAGAGAGACAGGCAGTGAGGGTTGATAGCATTGTAGTGTAGGTATTCAATATCTGTTGTAGTTAGGAGGTTCTTTACATTATGAGTGTGTGCTCATGCATTTGTGTGTATGACTCACTTCCTCTGGTTGTCGGTGAGGGTGATGCCCTGGGCTGAGACTTTGAAGTGGACCACAGTGGAGGTAGAAGGAGGGTCCATGGCCAGAATCAGACTGGCTGCCTTCTGCACAGCCTGGTACCCTGTTAGAGACTCCAGCTCTACTGAGCCCAGGAACCACACATTACAGGCTGGGGAAGGGAAACATACACACACACATGTCATATACAGTAACACACACACACGCACACACGCACACACACACAGCCTGGTACCCAGTCAGAGACTGCAGCTCTACTGAGCCCAGGAACCACACAGAGGAACACACACAGTACACAATGAAAGTTGATACACACCCTGAAACCCACACACATACACTGAAACAGAGTCACACTGAAACACAAACACACTGAAACAGAGACACAATGAAACACA
>QNTS01004072.1:0-17666 GCA_003317085.1 Hucho hucho | reverse complement strand
GGGAAAACAGGAAGCTGTGTCTGCTCAGAAACTCTGCAGAGAAAAATACTTTGTTCACTACTTTGTGTATATTACCATGTAGAACCACAAGACTACTCGAGATTTCTTTTGGCAAGTCCCAAATAGCACCCTATTACCTATATAGTGCACTACTTATGACCATGGACCATAGGGCTCTGGTCATAAGTAGTGCACTATAAAGGGTATAGGGTGCCATTTGGGATGTGATGGTAAAAGGACCTCACACAACAGTCCGCTTTCAATGCACTCACCTTTTTTGTCTGGTAAATATGTTGACACTAAACAGGCTGTTTTACCCTTTAAAGGTTGTGTTCTGCTGTTGTCTTTGTGTTTGATACAAAGCAGAGCGGGAACAGTCTAAATTTGAGTCAGGAGGTTTGACATTCATTCTCCTTCTCAGTGAATGGGTTCCAGGGCCTGCTGCCTTGCCTTGTGAAGGTCACTGTTAGTCTGTATTAGACAGGGTCATGACTGATGTAGCCTAGCTCAGGACTAACTGAAAGGTAAAAGGACTGAAAGGTGAATGCTTACTCTCGCACGCACACACACACACACACACACACACACACACACACACACACACACACACACACACACACACACACACACACACACACACACACACACACACACACACACACACACACACACACACACACACACACACACATACACACACACAGCTTGAGTCTATTGAGTAAAAATGTGGTGGATATAAATGGCAGTATGAAGTCGACTATTTACTTTGACCAAATTCCTTCTCAAAACAATGATAAAGCTCATGTACACACACACATATTCCCTGCAAGATGTGTACCCTAGTGGTCTCTACAGGAAGTCAAACCAGCTACACCAACGATTATATATTATATTGACAAGATAGTTCAGTGACCGCTCTAACAATGGAAATACATGTCCTCAAAAATGGAAGGCAGGTGGGAGGAGGCGAGATCAGTTCGGACCATTCTAGCCAATGAGAGGGCAGATACGTGTGTGAACAACAGGCACAGCTCCGATATCTGAGTCGTTTTTTCTCCAAAGTTGCCGAAATCCCACGTGTGTCCACTTATACTAGTGCATTCTTAACAACCTAACCATTAGGAAACTTCTACTCAATGAAATAAGCCTCACATAGCAAATTAGAAAATACATTTTTGTTGACCAAATTCGACACTCTCAATTCCGTGGTCTTATTTTCGTTGACAGAATTTGGGCGGAGTAAACCCTCTCGCTTCGCCTCTTCCTCTCTGGCCCATCTCCAAGCAGGACAGGAAGTGAGTGGACATCCTGCCAACAGAGGTCACTTCCTCTCTTTACAGGGAGCTAATTATAGCCTGATTTAAAGTATCAGCTGGACTGGCTTCTCTCAAAGGGATAGAATGAGAATAATCTCTTAATTTTCCCCTGTTGCCCTCTTGTCACAGACCAAAATATCCTAAACAGGACAATGAACACACAATGAATCTTACCTAACTCCTTCCTTCTCCATATTAGGTTACCTATTCTTCTATAGTCTATATGGTTCCTGCACCTAGCCAAATCCCCCCATGCCCTATCTTTCAGTATTACATAATGCAACCATGTGCACATCATCAGTGGAGAGGACAGGTGCAGAGGGTATAGTGGGGGTATAACAGTGAGGATATAATTAAGCAATAAGGCCCGAGGGGGTGTGATATATGGCAAATTTACCCCGGCTAAGGGCTGTTCTTCTGCACGACGCAACGCAGAGTGCCTGGATACAGCCATTAGCCATGGTATATTGGCCATAGACCACAAACCCCCTAGGTGACTTATTGCTATTACCAACGTAATTAGAGCAGTAAAAATACGTTTTGACATACTCATGGCATATCTGATATACCACGTCTGTCAGCCAATCAGCAGCATCCAGGAGCCAAACTACCTGGTTTATAATAGGTTATGCATGCCAGTTTAGGATTCCACCCTGCCTCTGAACCCTGTCCAGCAGCAATCACAGCTCTGGTTTTTGGGTTAACACTGAGTCTTCACTCCAACCAAGCAGAAACATCTCTCTCTCTCTTTCTCCCACTCACACACACACACAGACACACACGCATGCACGCGCACACACACACACACACACACACCCACAACACACACACACAGTAGCAGAGTGTAAATGTACCTTGTGATATTCCGCTCTTCTCCCAATGTCCTTCTCCTGGCCTCAGGTAAGAGAACACTGGGAAACTTTTCACTGGGGAAGAGCAAAGATGTCTGTTCAGATATAATAACGCACACACATCTTTTAATAAAAAAATGCACTCTCTTACCATAGGGCGTTGGAGGAGAGATAGGAAATGCTGGTGTGGACGGGACTGTGTCACAGCTGTCCGTCACTGGAGTCGGTCCTTCATAGTCCAAACTGTCCATCCTGGAGAGACGACCACACTGTAACACAGACACACCAGACAGATAGACAGGCAGACAGACAGGCAGACAGACAGACAGGCAGCAGACAGGCATAAAGGCAGACAGGCATAAAGGCAGACAGGCATAAAGGCAGACATACATGCAGACAGGCAAGCAGGCAGACAGGCAGGCAGGCAGGCAGACAGATAGACAGGCAGACAGGCGGACAGACAGGCAGACAGACTAACATCAGTCTTGTGATCAGTGTGTGCGGCTACTCTCTGTGTTGTAATGTAAACAGTCAAGCAATTCATGCTGCCGTACAATGAGAATGGGTGTGAGAGCAGGCCTGTGGCCCAAATGGCACCCTATTCTCTATATAGTGCACTACTTTTACCAGGGCCTGCTTAGCGCTCTGTTCCAAATAGTGCATTATAAATGGAATTGAGTGCTATTTGGGACGCAGCCAAGGAAGCTCAGCTATTTAGACAAACAGCCTGACCACTACAGTTCTGCTTCACTCAAACTAACACATTAACTACTGTACTATAAAGTGAATTCAATGTAAATGAATCACGAACATAACCAGGTGTTTTTAAGGTAGATTAACCATGAACATAGCCAGATG
The DNA here is from genome assembly GCA_003317085.1 of Hucho hucho. NCBI lineage: Eukaryota > Metazoa > Chordata > Actinopteri > Salmoniformes > Salmonidae > Hucho > Hucho hucho. The sequence continues at coordinate 14,641 of QNTS01004072.1, read as the reverse complement.
TTTTTAAGGTAGATTAACCATAAACATAACCAGTTGTTTTTAAGGTAGACTAATCATGAACATAGCCAGATGTTTTTAAGGTAGATTAACCATGAACATAGCCAGGTGTTTTTAAGGTAGATTAACCATGAACATAACAAGTTGTTTTTAAGGTAGATTAACCATGAACATAGCCAGGTGTTTTTAAAGTAGATTAACCATGAACATAACAAGTTGTTTTTAAGGTAGACTAATCATGAACATAGCCAATTGTTTTTAAGGTGGATTCACCATGAACATAGCCAGGTGTTTTTAAAGTAGATTAATCATGAACATAGTCAGGTGTTTTTAAAGTAGATTAACCATGAACATAGCCAGGTGTTTTTAAAGTAGATTAACCATGAACATAGCCAGGTGTTTTTAAAGTAGATTAACCTTGAACATAGCCAATTGTTTTTAAGGTGGATTCACCATGAACATAGCCAGGTGTTTTTAAGGTAGATTAATCATGAACATAGTCAGGTGTTTTTAAAGTAGATTAACCATGAACATAGCCAGGTGTTTTTAAGGTAGATTAATCATGAACATAGTCAGGTGTTTTTAAAGTAGATTAACCTTGAACATAGCCAGGTGTTTTTAAAGTAGATTAACCTTGAACATAGCCAGGTGTTTTTAAAGTAGATTAACCTTGAACATAGCCAGGTGTTTTTAAAGTAGATTAACCATGAACATAGTCAGGTGTTTTTAAAGTAGATTAACCATGAACATAGCCAGGTGTTTTTAAAGTAGATTAACCTTGAACATAGCCAGGTGTTTTTAAAGTAGATTAACCTTGAACATAACCAGGTGTTTTTAAAGTAGATTAACCTTGAACATAACCAGGTGTTTTTAAAGTAGATTAACCTTGAACATAACCAGGTGTTTTTAAAGTAGATTAACCTTGAACATAGCCAGGTGTTTTTACTAACCGCATGATCATGATCAGGGAAAGAACTCCTAGCGTAATGACTACTACATGACTACTGAGTATGTATGTGGTATAGTTGTTGAGTAAGCTGGTAGAGGGTGGTGTGTGTACCTGGGTGGGCTGTAGGTTGGGGTGCTGCTGTGTGTGTGTGCATGCGCCTGTGTGTGTGTGTTCATGTGTGTGTGTGTGGACCTGGGAGGGAGGTAGGTTGGGCCTGTAGATCGGAGCGTTCTGGAATGTCTGGGCTCCGCCCCAACCAGGACTGTAGAATCCTTGGTAATCTGTGACATCACTGGCCTGTCTGTGCTTCCAGCCTGAAGATAGAGAGGCAGAGAAATATAAAACGAGCGGGTGAGAAATTCGGAGAAAGACAGACAGACAGAGTGTGAATTGACATTCCACACATATTAGAGAGATGAGAGATGAGAGAAGCTGAAGCGATAGGAGACAAACCTACAGTTCTCCTTTAACTCAGAGCCTCCTACTGACCTCTATATCAAATAAAATAAAATCATATTGTATTGGTCACATACACGTGTTTAGCAGATGTTATTGAGTAGCGAAATGCTTGTGGTTCTGGCTCCAACAGTGCAGTAATATCTAATAAGTAATATCTAACAATTTCACAGCAATACACATAATACACACAAATCTAAGTAAAGGAATGGAATTGAGAATATATAAATACAATGTCAGAGCGACATAGACTAAGATACAGTAGAATAGAATAGAATACCACATATACATAAGAGATGAGTATTACAAAATATGTAAACATTATTCAACTGACCAGTGTTCCATTTATTAAAATGGCCAGTGTTTTCAAGTCTATGTATATTAAAGGCAGCAGCCTCTAATGTGCTAATGATGGCTATTTAACAGTCTGATGGCCTTGAGGTAGAAGCTGTTTTTCAGTCTCTCTGTCCCAGCTTTGATGCACCTGTACTGACCTCGCCTTCTGGATGATAGCAGGTTGAACAGGCAGTGGCTCGGGTGGTTGTTGTCTTGGATAATCTTTTTGTCCTTCCTGTGACATCGAGTGCTGTTGGCAGTTACTGTACCAGGCGGTGATACAACGCAACAGGATTCTCTCAATTGTGCATCTGTAAAAGTTTGTGAGGGTTTTAGGTGCCAGGCCAAATGTATTCAGCCTCCTGAGGTTGAAGAGGCGCTGTTGCGCCTTCTTCACCACACTGTCTGTGTGGGTGGACCATTTATGTTTGTCAGTGATGTGTACGCCGAGGAACTTGAAGCTTTCCACCTTCTCCACTGAGATCCCGTTGATGTGGATAGGGGGGTGCTCCCTCTGCTGTTTCCTGAAGTCTTCGATCACCTCCTTTGTTTTGTTGACATTGAGTGAGAGGTTATTTTCCTGGCACCACACTTCCAGAGCCCTCACCTCATCCCTTAAGGCTGTCTCGTCATTGTTGGCAATCAAGCCTACTACTGTTGTGTCGTCTGCAAACTTGATGATTGAGTTGGAGTCGTGCCTGGCCATGCAGTTTTAGGTGAACAGTGAGTTCAGGAGGGGACTGAGCACACACCCTTGAGGGGCCCCAGTGTTGAGGTTCAGCGAAGTGGAGGTGTTGTTTCCTACCTTCACCACTTGGGGGTGGCCCATCAGGAAGTCCAGGACCCAGTTGCATAGGGCAGGGTTCAGACCCAACTTAATGATGAGCTCGGAGGGTACTATGGTGATGAATGCTGAGCTATAGTCAATGAACAGCATTCTTACATAGCTATTCATCTTGTCCTAGTGGGTTAGGGCAGAGTGCAGTGGGATGGCGATTGCATCATCTGTGGATCTATTGGGGCGGTAAACAAATTGATGTGGGTCTAGGATGTCAGGTAAGGTAGCGGTGATATGATCCTTGACTAGTATCTCAAAGCACTTCATGATGACAGAAGTAAGTGCTACAGGGCGATGGTCATTTAGTTCAGTTACCTTTGCTTTCTTGGGTACAGGAACAATGGTGGCCATCCTGAAGCATGTGGGGACAGCAGACTGGGATAGGGAGAGATTGAATATGTCCGTAAACACACCAGCCAGCTGGTCTGCGTATGCTCTGAGGATGTGGCTAGGGATGCCGTCTAGGCCGGCAGCCTTGCGAGGGTTAATGCTTAAATGTCTTACTCAGGTCGACTACGGAGAAGGAGAGCCCAAAGTCCTTGGTAGCTCGCCACATCAGTGGCACTGTGTTATCCTCAAAGCAGGCAAAGAAGGTGTTTAGCTTTTCCGTAAGCAAGACGTTGGTGTCCGCAACGTGGCTGGTTTTCCTTTTGTAGTCCGTGATTGTCTGTAGACCCTGCCACTAACATCTCGTGTTTGAGCCGTTGAATTGCGACTCCACTTTGTCTCTATACTGGCATTTTGCCTGTTTGATTACCTTACGGAGGGAATAACTACACTGTTTGTATTCTGACATATTCCCAGTCACCTTGCCATGGTTAAATACGGTGGTTCGCACTTTCAGTTTTGCGCGAATGCTGCCATCTATCTACGGTTTCTGGTTAGGGTAGGTCTTATAGTCAAAGTGGGTACAACATCTCCTACACACTTCCTGATAAACTCAGCCACCGTATCAGTATATTCGTCATTGTTATTCTCGGAGGCTAACCGGAACATATCTCAGACCGCGTGATCGAAACAATCTTGAAGCGTGGATTCCGATTGGTTAGACCAGCGTTAAATAGTCCTTAGCACGGTTTGAGTTTCTGCCTATAGGAAGGAAGGAGCAAAATGGAGTCGTGATCAGATTTGCCAAAGGGAGTGCAGGGGAGGGCCTTGTAGGCATCCTGGAAGTTGGAGTAGCAGTGGTCAAGTGTTTTAGCAGTGCGAGTACTGCAGTCAATATGTTGATAGAACTTCGGTAGCGTTTTCCTCAAATTTGCTTTGTTAAAATTCCCAGCTACAATAAATGCGGCCTCAGGATATGTGGTTTCCAGTTTTCATAAAGTCCAGTAAAGTTATTTGAGGGCCGTCGTGGTATCGGCTTGCGGGGGTATATACACGGCTGTGACTATAACCAAAGAGAATTCTCTTGTCAGGTAATACAGTCGGCATTTGATTGTGAGGTATTCTAAGTCGGGTGAAGAAAAGGACAGTCCCGTGTGCTCCCTCTCCGGCCTCTAGGTCACCAGGCTGCTCGTTATGGTGCACACCTGTCACCATCGTTACGCGCACATGTGCGTCATCAGACTCACCTGGACTCCATCACTTCCCTGATTACCTTTCCTACATATGTCACTCCCTTTGGTTACTTCCCCAGGCTTTATTGTTTCTGCTCCAGTCGTCGGGTCAGTGAGCCGCTACAGGCTCGCATGTCTCAGCCAGATCGCCAGGCTCCCCTGCCTCCGCCGGCTCGTCAGGCTCTCATGCCTCAGCCGGATCGCCAGGCTCCCCTGCCTCAGTCGGATCATCGGTCTTTCATGCCTTCGCCGGATCGCCAGGCTCCCCTGCTTCCACCGGCTCGTCAGGCTCTCATACCACAGCCGGCGACAGGTTCCCGTGCATCAGCAGGATTGACCGGTCTGATCCTGATCCCCGGGATCGTCCCTTTAGTTGGCGTGCTGCGGCTGGAGCCGAACGCGTCAGGGAGGGGGTACTGTCACGTGTGCTCCCTCTCCGGCCTCTAGGTCACCAGGCTGCTTGATATGGTGCACACCTGTCACCATCGCTATGCGCACCTGCGCATCATCAGACTCACCTGGACTCCATCACTTCCCTGATTACCTTCCCTATATATGTCACTCCCTTATTGTTTCTGCTCCAGTGTCATGTCTGTGCGTTGTTTGTGTTTCTTGTTTTGTATTTAGTTGTGTTTATTTCTTAAAACACTCACTCCCTGAACTTGCTTCCCCGACTCTCAGCGCACTAGGTACAAGGACTTGAGTTCCTGTATGTTATCACAATCACACCATGAGTAGTTAATCATGAAACATACACCCCCGCCCTTCTTCTTCCCGAAGAGATATTTATTCCTGTCTGCGCGATGAACTGAGAACCCAACTGGCTGTAAGCACTCAGACAGTATATCCCGAGAGAGCCATGTTTCCATGAAACAGAGTATGTTACAATCCCTGATGTCTCTCTGGAAGGAAATCCTTGCCCTCAGCTCGTCAACTTTATTATACAGACTGAACATTAGCGATTAATATACTCGGAAGCGGTGGGTGGTGTGCGCGCCTCCTGAGTCGAACTAGAAGTCCACTCCGAGTACCTCTTCTCCGCCAGCGATGTTTTGGGGCAGCCACTGGAATCAGTTCAATTGCCCTCGGGGGTACGAAAAAAGGATCCGATTTGGGAAAGTCGTATACCTGGTCGTAATGCTGGTAATGCTGGTGAGTTACCGCTGCTCTGATATCCAAAAGTTCTTCCCGGCTGTATGTAATAACACAAAAAATGTTCTGTCCTAATAATGTAAAAAAGAACACATAACAAAATACTGCAAAATTGCCTAGTGGCTGGAAGCTCGGCTGCCATCTCTATCGGTACCATTTTTCAAGATTTCGAAACCACAGACATCACAACTGTCCAACACCCAGTTTTGCAACAGTACTGTGTGTGGTGAACCCAGCAACAGTGTTATGTAATTATTATCAAACCTCAACCATCCTCAGAAGACGTAATATCTGTTCCCTTTAGAAAATACCACACAAATCAATCTCCTCAGCCACACCACCTCCACCACCAACAACAACAATAACTGACCGCACTTTAGGAAAAACAACTCGAGGAGAATAAGGAGAGAGTGGGTGTGACAGAGGAAAGAGGGTGAGATAGAGAGAGATGAATATGAGCAGCACAAGGGCTACATTACAACAACAGGAGTGGAGTTAAGCATGTACATCAGAGCAACCTGATCAGTTGGACCCAGTCCCAGACAGATGGAATAAGAACATCTGGAAATGTTTGGGAATCTAGCACAAAGAGAGTGTGTGTTGGTATCTACCATAGAGAGTAATCACACATTCCCAAATCCAGTTCAGGTGTTTTGGAAACCCTGCGCTCCAGGGAAGACCTGCTCCGATTACAGAATGACGGTAATTCCAAACACCCTTCCGAACACCCCACTGAGGGCCTCGCAGTAATTCACGGGGATTCATATCGCCATGGNCCATGGCGATATGAATCCCCGTGAATTACTGCGAGGCCCTCAGTGGGGTGTTCGGAAGGGTGTTTGGAATTACCGTCATTCTGTAATCGGAGCAGGTCTTCCCTGGAGCGCAGGGTTTCCAAAACACCTGAACTGGATTTGGGAATGTGTGATTACTCTCTATGGTAGATACCAACACACACTCTCTTTGTGCTAGATTCCCAAACATTTCCAGATGTTCCTATTCCATCTGTCTGGGACTGGGTCCAACTGATCAGGTTTCTCTGATGTACATGCTTAACTCCACTCCTGTTGTTGTAATGTAGCCCTTGTGCTGCTCATATTCATCTCTTTATATTATTTCTCTAATCTTGATATTGAATACTGCATTGTTGGGAAATAGCTTTTAAGAAAGCATTTCACTGTACTGTTTTACACCTTCTGTATCATGTGCACATGACAAATAAACTTGAAATAAACACACAGGACTGCACTAGCAAGGGGTAGCTAGGAAGGTAGATAGGTAGTGGAACAAACACCTCACTGATCATTCTATATGACTGGAAGTCCAAGTTCATTTTTTAACCTTTACAGCATCAGTTATTTTGTCACAGTATCCCCTTGTTCAGAAACATACAGCACATAAAGTAAAGTACAATACAGTACAGTACATACAGTACAGTACATAGAGTACAGTTGAAGTCGGAAGTTTACATACACCTTAGCCAAAAACATTTAAACTCAGTTTTTCACAAATCCTGACATTTAATTAAGTAAAAATTCCCTGTCTTAGGCACAGTACACACAGTACAGTACACACAGTACGTACAGAACACACAGTACATACAGTACATGTAGTACAGTACAGTACAGTACATACAATACAGTACACAGTACAGTACATACAGTACCGTACAGTACAGTGCATACAGTACATATAGTACAGTGCATACAGTACACACAGTACAGTACATACAGTCATATTTTAAAGTACATACATTACATACAGTACAGTACATATAGTACAGTACATACAGTACAATATATACAGTACAGTACAGTACACAGTACAGTACATACAGCACATACAGTACAGTACATACAGTACATATAGTGCAGTACAGTACAGTACATTCAGTACAGTGCATACAGTACAGTACAATACATACAGTACAGTTCAGTTCCACCTGCAACAACTACAGCTAAGTTTGATTAGGTTTTTCTATAGTACATGTACTCCTGGCTGTTAAGACATTTCTTCCAGTCGCTTAAAAAATATATTAAAGATGTTAGTTTGTCATTTAATGTACTGTACTTACGAGGCCCTGATTTTACACTGCTTATATAGAAGTATCTATTGCCGGCTTAAGGCAAACTTTTACACCCACTCAGCAAACACAGTAAACAAGCCCTGGACCACGCCATACTTCCCTTGGTTAGAAGGGTAGTTTCACAGCCAGGCAGCATTACATTAAGGTGTATAAAGTGTCTGTGTTGAACTCTGCTATGAGAACATCTGAAAACTGGAAAAACTTTATTTTCTTTAGCCTGGCATCTGGCATCTGGCATCATGTCACTGAGTCAGTCAGTCAGACAGACAGACAGCCAGCCAGCCAGCCAGCCAGCTGTTGTATGGTATGTCTCTGAGGGATTCCACTGGAAATCTTTAACAGTACAGCTGTATTGTACAAGCCCACTGTTGATCTGTTTCCCTTACATGTCCTTCCGTAACCATGTCTCTGTGAGATGGGGCCTCCTAAACTGATAATTCTACTGTTGCTGAGGACAATAGACTGGAACATGGGAGGGACTAAACCTTTGTGATTCTACTGTACCTTTCCTTGTGACTATTCTGTATCTCAAATACATTTATTAAATTAACATACACACAGGTATTAAATTTCAACAGGTATTCCATCAATGGTACCCCGCTTTGCTAATATGGTCTCACCTGATTGGCTGGCGTTGGCATGTGTCATCATATGGCTGTTACCATTGGTGTAGAGGGAGGAGGAGAGTGCAAGGGGGAGGGGGGTGTGTCGGGTGGGAACAGGTATGAAGGTGGGGTCCAGATCTAGGATCAGCTGGTTGAGCTGCTCGATGGACTCATCAATGTCTGTGGCTAACGAGGCAAGCTCCTCCTGCCCGCAAGGTTCCCCTGAGGGCAACGGTGTATGGGTGGTGTGTGAGGCGTGTGTATGACTGTCCGTCTGTACAGGCGACCACACCCCTCCCACCACTCCTCTCTGCACCGCCTCTCTGCTGCTGCTGCCCCTATTGGGCGTGTCTGGAAGTGACAAGTTGTTTGGACCAATCAGAGAAAGTGCATCCACAGGGCTGTCCTGCCCCCTGACGACTATCTGCTGCACCCATGATTGGGTGGAGGGGGTGGAGTATCCACTTCCACTCTGGACCAATCCCTGGGCTTCAGGTATGCTCTCAGAGGAGAACGAGCCAATGCTAGCCTCGGGGCTAACCTCGTCATCATCAAGGATGTCTGACTCCCTCTCGCTAGGAGAGGCCTTCACAGGCTGCCCTAACCCAGCCTCGTCCCCCTCCATCTCCCCCGCTGCGTTACAGGAGACTGGGATGTCAGTCATGTCCTCCAGATGAGGCTCAGCCGACTCAAGGCCGACCACAGATAGAAGCTGCCTGAGCTGGGTAAGTTCGTCCTGACTGGGCCCTCTCCTGGGGCTCACTGCAGTAATACCTCCGGTCCTCTGGGAGGCGATAGAGAGGCCTGAGTCTTTGCTGGCTGACAGTTTAAGGTCACTGGGGATAGGGCAGCTGGTTGCAGGATGAAACGGAGCTCCTTCGTCACTACTTCCCTTCCTTACTCTGGCGTACAGGTTGCCATCGACAGGGCCCGGGCTATGAGGCAGAGCTGAGTAAGAGGAAGAGAGGAAGAGTAAGACAGATAGCCATAACAAATAGTGAATATTTACACACATAGACATCTACTAAGTCACACATAGTACACGCTTTACAACCTAGAACCCTCACCCTCCTCTGTTAGTCATCCTCTGACACACACACACACACATTCACAGATACACACACACACACACACACACACACACACAGACGTTTGCCTTGTCTCCAGACCAGACACACTCCATCTAGATAACAGCGGTGTCTTTGTGTGAGCTCTACGTTGCGTGTGTGTCTTTATCTGTGTATTCGTTCTGTCTCAGAAAGAACACGCCAAGCCTGACAGAGCAGAGGACCCCTCCCTCCACCTGCGCTCTGATTTGACAGATAGCACGGCATTAGCCTGTTAGCTAGCGTGTTCACAGTCAACCACCAGCACTGTTCAATATGCAGGCAACACAAACACACGCTACATCACACCGCCTAACACCTAACTCACCCAAACCAGAATGGAATACATGGAATATGAATGCACAAGTAAAGAATCTTAAGCCTATGGGACACAGACACTTTGGAAAAGGAGAGAGGAGAGACAAAATAGCAGAGACAGTGAGTGATCAATGAGGTACTGTGAGAGGACACAGATGGCAAGCTCAAACACACACACACACACACAACGTGACCTCTAAAGCGTAACGTCAGAGTAAACCAGGAAAGACAAGTGGCTACTGCTGAGTCTCTACTCAACTCCACAAATAATGTCCTCACATCCAGTGTCCTCACATCCAGTGTCCTCACATCCAGTGCTTTGCAAAAGTATTTAGACCCCCTGGATTGCTTCAGTTTCTTGTGTTAGAAAGTGGGATTCAAATAGATTTTTGTCAGCAATCTACACAAAATACTGCAATGTTTTTTTAATGATTTCTTTTAAAATCATAACTAAAAATATATACATTGCATAAGTATTCACCCCCCTTGCTTAGCCAAGCCTACATTAGTTCAGGAGTCAAATTTGGCTTAACATTAGAAATTACATGGACTCACTCTGTGTAAAATAATAGGGCTTGACATGATTTTTGAATGACTACCTCTGTCCCCCATATATAAAACATCTGGAAGGTCCCTCAGTCAAATATTTAATTTCAAGCACAGATACAACAACAAAGACCAGGGAGCATTTTGAAAGCCTCATAAAGAAGGGCAGATATTGGTAGATGGGTAACAATAACAAACCAGACATTGAATATATCAAGTTAATACTTATGCAGTGTATTATGTGTTAAACCACCCAGACACATCAAAGATACAGACGTCCTTCTGAACTCAACTGCAGGACAGGAATGAAACTGCTCAGGGATGTTACCATGAGGCCATTGGTGATTTTAAAACAGCCAGTTCAATGGCTGTGGATGGATCAACAACATTGTAGTGACTCCACAATAATGACCTAAAGAAGAAGAATACAAACATACAAAATATTCCAAAACATGCATCTTCTATGCAACAAGGCACTAAAGTAATACTGAAAAAAACTAAAATAGCAAAGGAATACACTTTTTGGCATAAATGCAAATCCCAAAATGTTTGGGGCAAATCCAACAAAACACATCACTGAGTAACTGCCTCCTTGTTTTCAAGCCTGGTGGTGGCTGCATTATGATATGGGTATGCTTGACATCGGCAGACTGGGTAGTTTTTCAGGATGAAAAGAAACGAGATGGAACTAAGTACAGGTAAAATCCTAGAGGAAAACCTGCTTTAGTCTGCTTTACACCAGACACTGGGAGAGGAATTCACCTTTCAGCAGGACAATAACCTAGACAAATCTACACAGGAGTTGCTTACCAAGAAGACAGTGAAAGTTCCTGACTGGCCAAGTCACAATTTTGACTTAAATCTGCCTGAAAATCTATGGCTAGACTTGAAAATTGCTGTCCAACATTTTGACAGAGCTTGAAGAATTTTGAATGAAATAATGGACAACTATTGCACAATCCAGATGTGGAAAGCTTTTAAAGACTTACCCAAGAAGACTCACAGCTGCAATGGATGCCAAAGGGGTATTGACTCAGGGAGCTGAACACCTATGCAACAACTAGATTTGAGGTATTTTATTTAATTTAATCTAAAAAGTGGAATTTTTCTACAACTTTGACATTACAGAGTATTTTGTGTAGATTGATCAATTTTAATCCCACTTTGTAACACAATAAAATGTGAAGAATTCCAAAGGGTCTGAATACTTTTGCAAGGCAGTGTATAGGATGATCTGGGGTAACTGTTACTGTAAAAAAAAAATCCACCCTGAATAAAATCATAAAATAAACTTCCTGTAACAACACATGCATAGTAGCATACAGTGTGGTGTGAAATTGCACCAGATGTTGATATTAGATAACACACACAATTTCCTCCATCTGTGGGAAGCTGTTGAGACATTTCCACCCTGAAGAGCAACAATAACATACTCTTACTGTAAAAACACATGTATAGTAACATACACTCCTAGAAGAAAATGTACTATCTAGAACTGTAAAGGGTTATTTGGCAGTCCCCATAGGAGAACCCTTTGTTGGTTCCAGGTCTAACCTTTTTGGGTTCCACGTAGAACACTTTTCACCGACGGTTCTACATGGGGACAGTCGAAGAACCCTTTTGCATTTGACCAGGGCCCATATAATGCTGGTCAAAAGTAGTGCCCTATATAGTGCCGTTTAGGATGAACTTCTTGTCTCATTCATAAAACTGCCTTAACAGCCAGACTGTTGAACCTAAAGAGCAGTCAAATAAAGACATTATAGATTCATAGCTACCTGTATAACATGCTAACCTGCAACATGTGTGGGTGCTTCTGAAGACTATGATACTCAAATACCAGACACACATGGTAAAGCCTCACAGTTTGTCGAACAGACACACACACAGACACACACACACACACGTCCCTTCTCACTCATCACTGAATGACATATTGAACAAGCAGCAACACAAACACAACTATACCCTGTAACTGACACTAAATCCTCTCACCACAAAACAACTCACTAACATCACTCACATGACAGACATTCACTAACACAAACAGTACTACAACCACTTAGAGCTACAACATTCTCCCTATACCAACTGTAACACAACTTCACATCAACTTACATCGTCACTAAATCTGGAAGAAATGCCTCGCTCCAGTCCCTTCAAAATGTGAGGGAGATCAGGAGAGAACCCAGATGACAAACACATGGTTGAAGGGGAACAAGAAAGAGAAAGGAATAAATAATTGAAAAGGACAGAGAAAGAAGAGAAGACAAAGAGAGGATAAAGATAGAGAAGAGAGTGGTAACCGTTCAGACCACGTTTTGTGTAGAGCTCCTCTCCTCTTCTGTCGTCTCTCTTTCTCTAAGGCAGCTAAAGGAAGACTAGCAGAGAGTAACATTCTTTCTCTCTTTCTCTAAAGGTGCTTACTGCCCCCCTGGGTCCCCCTACGCTCTCTCTATCTCTCTCTTTTTCTCCCCTCTCTCTCTCTCACTCCTTCTCACTCTCTCTCTCCCCTATCTCTCTCTCTCCTTCTCTCTCCCCTTTTGCTCTCTCTCCTTTCTGCACTCGACTCACCACCTACTCTTACACTCCAAAAGATTCTGTTTTGCTCTGTGTATCTCTCTCTCTATCCCGCTCTGCCTCTTTCCCTTCCTCTACCTCTCTCTCAGTACCTCCAGGGGGATGGTATGGAAACCTGCAACCTGAACCTGACAAAGTAGAAAGGGGGGAGAGGAGAGATATATGAGAGAAAGGTAGAAGACAGAGGTGATATGTAAAGAGTGATTTAGAGAGTGATGTAGAGAGTGATATGTAGTGAGAGAGAGAGAGCGAGAGAGAGAGAGAGAAGGGGAAGGTAGAGAAGGAGAGAGCTGGAAATAGAGATAGAGAGAGAGAGACAGGGATAGATAGAGAGAGAGAGAGAGGGGGGGGGGGGAGAGAGAGTTTAACATTTAAAGAGAAAGAGAAGGGGGTTAAAACAGAACCATCTGTGGCTTTTTTCTTTTTCACAGGCTGGCACCCTCAGGATGTCTGTGTGTGAGTTTGTCTGTTTACCTGTTAATATACAGTGTCTGTGTGTGAGTTTGTCTGTTTACCTGTTAATATACAGTGTCTGTGTGTGTGTGTGTGTATAACTGTTTGCATGGTGCCTTGCCACATTGTTTTCGCGCGGTCTGTCTAAATGACATGGCTGCCGATATAGACCTGGTTTAAAACAGCTGGGACTCAAACCTCAATCACCGGCTATAGTGATTGTTATAGTTGTCTGGTCCAGGGTAGGGTGTGTGTGTGTGTGTGTGTATATATATATATATATGTGTGTGTGTGTGTGTATATATATATGTGTGTATATATATATATATATATGTGTGTGTGTGTGTGTGTGTGTGTGTATATATATATATGTTTGTGTGTGTGCAAGTGTGCATGTGTTTTCATAAATTCTAAGTGACAAACCTCTTGAAAATGAAGAAGTTTTAAATACCTAGCTGTGGAATGTCTGCTGTCCAGTGTTCTGAGAACCTTTCTACTATACCCCTCCATTCCCTGGAAACACTGAAGTGGCTCGCAATATCGCATAACAACAGGACACCAGCCATTCCTCGTTCAAATTCTCGTCACAGTATCATCACATTGGACTTGAATCAGAATTTCACATAGAGTGGCCATAAAGTGGTTATAAAAAGGTTAGGGTCAAGGTTTAGGGTTAGATCCGGAGAATGACCAGGGTCTCCATCAAACGCAACGCTTACCTGTGACATCCTGTCTAATAATGAAGTGCAAGCGGAGACAAGGAGAGAGGGAGCAATTACCTAAAAATAACGCAATGTCCTTAATATGACTGGCGAGAAGCTACACAAATGCTTTTGCCTTCAGGAGAGATGTTACAATACCTAGTCCTTCTGGAGAGATGTACTCATAGGAGTCCCGTCGAACCAGGGGGTCCCAGGTATCGTAGTCCACGATGACAGAGGGTCCATTTTGCCATTGACCACTGCCTTCAGATGACAACAACCATATAGAAAGAAATAAACAGAGAGAAAGAGAGAGAGACTGAGAAAGACAGAGACAATCTCAGTCATGGGTTTGTTGCACAACAGTCCAGCATTGTCAAGGAACACTCAAATACTCTGTAGCAACATCAGCTGATCCTGGAGAGAACCTTTTTAATTGATTTACTTTAAAAAAATAATGTAGAAAATTAGGAAAATATGAATTCTTTCAGATTTTTTTGTGTGAGTTGTTGCGCACATGTGCATGTGTGCGTGATTGAGTGTCTGAGTGTGCAAAGTGGGAGTGTGTTTACGTGTACGGATGGTTGAATCCTGAGCTCTGTGCAGTTCTGCTCTGTCTATTTCTTTGCCTGTATCTGGGATCTGCATTCCTGGGTGATGTGTGTGTGATAAGAGCCTTTATTGTTTCCTGTTGAGTGGAGCAGTGTGTGTTACAGAGCAGTATGTGTTACAGAGGAGGGTGTGTTACAGAGGAGGGTGTGGTACAGAGGAGTGTGTGTTACAGAGCAGTATGTGTTACAGAGGAGTGTGTGTTACAGAGGAGTGTGTGTTACAGAGCATTGTGTGATACAGAGCAGTGTGTGTTGCAGATGAGTGTGTGTGTGTTACAGTGGTGTGTGTGTGTGTGTTACAGAGGAGTGTGTGTTACAGAGCAGTGTGTGTGTGTTACAGAGGTGTGT
>QNTS01004071.1:89972-104265 GCA_003317085.1 Hucho hucho | reverse complement strand
GTATGCTCACAGATAGAATGAAAATCTTTGGTATGCTGGTCTGTATATCATTTGTATTTCCGTTTTGTATTTTCAATACTGATGCAATTCGCACGAACCGCAAACACTTAAAGCTAAATCCACAACTTGCTTATGTCGACTACACTTGGCTATTGTTTACATACAGCAGCGAACAACTCAGAGTAGCAGCAGCGTAAAATAGGAGGGGGAGGGGGGCAATGCAAATAGTCTGGGTAGCCATTTGATTAGATGTTCAACAGTCTTATGGCTTGGGGTAGAAGCTGTTTAGAAGCCTCTTGGACCTTGACTTGGCGCTCCGGTACCGCTTAGCGTGCGGTAGCAGAGAGAACGGTCTATTACTAGCGTGGCTGGAGTTTTTGACAATTTTTAGGGCCTTCCTCAGACACCGTCTGGTATAGAGGTCCTGGATGGCAGGAAGCTTGGCCCCAGTGATGTACTGGGCCGTACGCACTACTCTGTAGTGCCTTGCAACCAGTCAGGATGCTCTCGACGTAATAAGGTTGCCTCCAAAATCCAGCCTATGGCTGAGAGTTGCATTCAGCATCCATTAGGATGTAACAATGAGCTGGATGTAACACACGTCCAAATAAGACTCCCACGATATGTCATGCCAAATAAATCCATCCTGCTTTACTGATTTCAAAATAAGAGTCCGTCACTTTGTCTTGCTCAAAAGTCCTGCGATTTCAAAATGTCACTTGAGCTGTCATTAAAATCTGTAATACAATTTCCAATTTAGAAATACTAGTACATTGATTTATCATGACAAAATACAATTCTGGCATTATCAGATTTCAAAATAAGTCTGTCAATTTCATGCCAAAATAAGTCCTGCATTTACAATTTCAAAATAAGAGTCCCGGGATTTGTCATGTATGTTTTTTATGTACAGATCCTTGTGACATGGGGCTGTGCATTATCATGCTGAAACATGAGGTGATGGTAGCGGATGAATGGCAAGACATTGGGCCTCAGAATCTTGCCACAGTATCTCTGTGCATTAAAATTGCCATCGATAAAATGCAATTGTGTTCATTGTCTGTAGATTGTGCCTGCCCTTACCATAACTCCACCGCCACCATGGGGCACTCTGCCATCTGCCCGGTACAGTTGATACCAGGGATTCATCCGTGAAGATCATACTTCTCCAGCATGCCATTTACCATCGAAGGTGAGCATTTGCCCCACTGAAGTCGGTTTACAATGCCGAACTGCAATCAGGTGAAGACCCTGGTGAAGACGACGAGCAAGCAGATGAGCTTCCTTGAGACAGTTTGTGCAGTAATGTTTCGGTTGTGCATACCCACAGTTTCATCAGCTGTCTGGGTGGCTGGTCTCAAAATTACATGTATTTATGTATTTTTGTTGTTGCAGTTGCAGATTAGTAATCTCAAAAAATTATACTTGAAGGAAAATGTATTATTTTTATATTTAACTCATATAATATAATTTAATTTATGTTTAGCTCAAAGTGTGCATTCAGGTGTCTGTAAAATAATAAATGTGGCTAAAAGAAATGTAGACATTAATAAATGCATGTCTAAAGCTTCCAAAATATTTTTTACAATGGTGGGGGAGTGGTAAGATGGAGGCACGGTGGCTACAAGACAGCGCCCCATTTCAGTCATCTAGTATATAAATCATTGGTTTGCACAGTGTTGACTTACAATGATGCTTGCAACAATGTCACAATCAATCATGGAATGAGATTTGAGATGTTGCTTGATCTGGTAAGATTTTTGGGGAAAGGTATGGTATAAATTATGAAATTATTCTCAGAGTGCTGCATGACATTGAATCAATGAGTTACTCTCCTAAACAATTGCCTGTGTCCCATAAGCTTGTAGACTTGTGTCGTTGTCGATACTAACCTTCCCTATGGAGTACTTCCTGATGATTTAATTTCTCAAGATGGTGTGAAAAGTTCTGCAGACCAGAGATAGGTTCCAGTAGCCCCTCTTTCCGTCCACACGCAGCACGTCCCAGAAGATTCACACCAGCGACTCCAGAGGAAGCTGCAAGAAAGTGATTCAATTCAATGCTTTCAGTGTTTTAGCTGCTTATATTAATAATGTGTTTGTTGTTGTACATTAGGTTCCTAAAGCAGTGGTGTTATATCTTAAAGGATTGGAAATTCACTAGCTAGGCTACTTTATTTTATCAGGTAAGTTGACTGAGAACACATTCTCATTTACAGCAACAACCTGGGGAATAGTTACAGGGGAGAGGGATGAATGAGCCAATTGTAAGCTGGGGATGATTAGGTGACCATGATGGTATGAGGGACAGCTTGGGAATTTAGCCAGAACACCAGGGTTAACACCACTACTCTTACAATAAGTGCCATGGGATCTTTAATGACCTCAGAGAGTCAGGACACCTGTTTAACATCCCATCCAAAAGACAGCATCCTACACAGGGCAATGTCCCCAATCACTGCCCTGGGATAATTTTTTAGACCTGAGGAAAGAGTGCCTCCTACTGGCCCTCCAACACCACTTCCAGCAGCATCTGGGTACCCATCCAGGGACTGACCAGGACCAACCCTGCTTAGCTTCAGAAGCAAGCCAGCAGTGGGATGCCATGTGGTGTGCTGCTGGCACATGGCAAACTCTAGAAGATATAGGTGTTTATATTGGCACCCTAGTAATTTCATTAAATATTTCAATTTTTTTTCTCACCACACGTTGTTCTTGGATATTCAGCAATGCAGAACAAATTTTATTTTTTAAACTTAAGTTTGACACATTGGTGTGTCTGACTTCCGTGTTAAGCAAGCAGTGTGTCACAAAGCAGTGCCGTTTGGCAGGGTCGTGTTTCGGGGGATGCATGGCTCTCGAACTTCGCCTCTCCCGAGCCCGTAGGGGAGTTACAGCAATAGGACGAGACTAACTACCAATTGGATATCACAAAATTGGGGAGAAAAAGGGGTAAAAAGTACACAAAAAAATTTACGTTTTACAATTTTCTTTTGTTGAAAATGATGACATGGACCAAATTATAAGCACCCCAGATCTAGTACTTTGTTGCACAGCCTTTGACCAAGATAACTGCAGACGAACGCTTCTTGTAGCCATCAATGAGCTTGCTGCACATTTATTCTGGAAATTTGGCACTCTTCAGCAACAAACAGTTCTAATTCTTCAATGTTTGAGGGGTGCCCTCTATGGAGGGATTTCAGTGCCGACAGAAATTATATTTGAATTCTAAAATTTTTAATTGGGATTCGGATATTAAATTTAATATTTTTGAATTTGTAATGCAGAAATGAATCATTTAATTCATAAATTAAACTTGTATTTCATGAAATCTGAATTGAGTGAACATACTGGAGCATTCAGTTAAACATTAGATGCATTTAGATTTAGTTTTTAAATTCAGTTCTCTAAATTCAGATTCAAAACCAGAGACGACAACACCCTGGTACTTTGCCAGCCAGTAAAAGTAGAGAACAGATATAATCAAACACTCTCTGTGGTAAACAAGCTTTTGGTGGTTTCTGAAGCCAGTGTGGCTTGTTGAATTTATTTACTTCCTATGAATTTGGCTCTAGCGTTTGAACCGTTTTGGCTATAAACTATTATGACCCCATTCCTGAAATATGGACATGTCTTCGGTTCCCCTCTATGATGATCACATGCTGCGTTAGAAGGGAGTGACACAAAAAAAGTGGCTCCCATAAGTAAACATTGCCCCGTCACAGCCCTTCTAAGCACAGCCTTTCCACTCCCTATTTAATCTTGCACTTATGACTGACTGGGTTAGAACCAGGTCTCCTGCATATCACAAGACTGTGTTTGCCCACTTAACTAAAGCCCATAGGGATTAGTTCAGGATGCTAATACACATCTTCAAGTCTCCAGCAAGGTTACTCATCAAAAGAGAGTGGTTCATCGAACCACCTCGGTTAACTTTCACCCCCCTTTGACCTCATACTCAGAGATCACGGCACCAATATAACTGACTGGGTTTCAAATCAGGCCTCCTGCACAAGACCAATTTCTGTGAAAAACAGAATGATCTGTGCAACCCATTTAATGAGAGTGCAACAGAGGTGGTTTGGTGATCCATGCATGTGATGAGCAACCTGGCTGAAGACGTGTTAGTTTAACCCAGGGCTCCTGTGCTCCAGACAAGTCACTTATCACAAAAGCGTGGTCACCAAACCACCTGTTAGTCTTCACCCTCATTTGACGACCTCCTTGAAGACTCATCCAAGTTACAGGACCAATGCCTAGGCTTAAGCTCAACAGGCTAACACAGTCTTAACCCATTGCCACGTTGACCTTATAATGACTACACTTGCCGGAGACTTGAAACATCTAACAAAATCTAACACATCTAACACGTGTAACACAAACATACACATGAAACTAACACATGAAACTAACAACCCTTGTGCAATTAAAGGCCTTTTTTAATAGCACGGTGGGTTGGAATGCTTCAGGAGGGCGGTCACGTGTGTTTGAGGCAGAAGTCCTGAGGTCGAGTCTCCATATGAGCTGAATCGGGGGAAGCGGTACTCGCTAAGCAAGCAGCGTGACGTTCTTTACAATGGTGCCACTGGATTCTACAGTTGTGCTGGTTCAACCACTGGGGTCTACAGTTGTGCTGGTTCAACCACTGGGGGCGCTGTGGAGTGAGTTTAGGTGGTGAATGTAGCAGATGAGGATCATCAGCCCAAAGCGTCATCCTTGCGCAATAGAAGGCCTTTTTCAATAGCGTGTGAGCTGTAACCCTTCAGGAGGGCATTCACGTGTGTTTGCGAGGCAGAGGTCCTGAGTTCGAGTCTTGGTTTTGAGCTGAATCACAGGCACACGACACCCACTCCAATTTGCCTTCCGCTCCAACAGATCCGCGGAAGATGCCATTTCCATCGCTATTCACACAGCACTAACACATCTGGACAAGAGGAACACCTATGTCAGAATGCTGTTTATTGACAACAGTTTAGCATTAAACACTATTGTTCTCTCTATGCTTGACACCAAGCTCAGAGCCCTCGTTCTCGTCACCACCCTCTGCAACTAGATCCTGGACTTCCTGACAGGCAGACCACAAGGTGTGAGGATTGGCCTCCACACTGACTCTTAACACAGGGGACCCCCAGGGGTCTGTCCTCAGCCCTCTGCTGTACACCCACGACTGTGTGGATTTGCACGACAGCAACTCCATCATCAAGTTTGCTGACGACACTACAGTTGTAGAGGTAAAAACCAACAAAGACGAGTCAGCCTATAGGAAGGAGGTAAGTGAACTGGTGTCATCACAACAACCTCTCCCTCAACGTCAGCAAAACAAGTTGACTGTTGACTTCAGAAAGCAGAGGAGAGGAGGGAACATGCCCCGTTAAGTTCCTCTGCGTCCACATCACCGAGAACTTGTCATGGACCAACACCACCACCACTATTGTCCACCACTTCAAATCAGGAGACAGGTTAAAGAATGATTTGTAAGCCTTGAGACAATTGAAACATGGACTGCGTATGAGTGCCATTCAGAGCGTGAATGGGCAAGACAAAATATTGAAGTGCCTTTGAACGGGGTATGGTAGTAGGTACCAGGCGCACCGGTTTGTGTCAAGAACTGCAACGCTGCTGGGTTTTTCAAGCTCAACAGTTTCCCGTGTGTATCAAGAATGGTCCACTACCCAAAGGACATCCAGCCAACTTGACACAACTGTGGGAAGCATTGGAGTCAAAATGGGCAACCATCCCTGTAGAACGCTTTTGACACCTTGTAGAGTCCATGCCCCGACCAATTGAGGGTGTTCTGATGGCACGACTGTACAGTCGTGGCCAAAAGTTTTGAGAATGACACAAATATAAATTTTCACAAAGTTTGCTGCTTCAGTGTCTTTAGATATTTTTGTCAGATGTTACTATGGAATACTGAAGTATAATTACAAGCATTTCATAAGGCTTTTATTGACAATTACATGAAGTTGATGCAAAGAGTCAGTATTTGCAGTGTTGACCCTTCTTTTTCAAGACCTCTGCAATCCGCCCTGGCATGCTGTCAATTAACTTCTGGGACACATCCTGACTTATGTCAGCCCATTCTTGCAGAATCAATCTTTGGAGTTTGTCAGAATTTGTGGGTTTTTGTTTGTCCACCCGCCTCTTGAGGATTGACCACAAGTTCTCAATGGGATTAAGGTCTGGGGAGTTTCCTGCCCCTGGACCCAAAATATCAATGTTTTGTTCCCCGAGCCACTTAGTTATAACTTTTGCCTTATGGCAAGGTGCTCCACCATACTGGAAAAGGCATTGTTCGTCACCAAACTGTTCCTGGATGGTTGGGAGAAGTTGCTCTCTGAGAAGTTGCTCTCGGAGTCCCCCAGCGAGGAAGGTGTTGCTAGTAAGCTTTCTTGACTTCATATTTGCCAACATATGGTTAACCTTTGTTTAATCAGCTAAACAGCTGCTCTTAGTGAAAATGTGTTTGGAGTTACCGTTCTAGCTAATTGGCTATGTTAGAGTTCCTCTTCCAATTATAATGTGGGAAGTTAAAAATTATTTAAAAAATCTATTTTAAAATGTTGAGAACTTCTCCCTGCCATTCTCCTGATGATAAGACGTGAAAAATGTTTTGCTAACATATGATGACGATCCCTGGTTGGCCAGTTTGCCTGGGCGGGGATCCCTGGGCAAGGAAAGGTTGAAGACCCCAGGTCTACAGTGATGGTGCACATCCTAACCTGTCTAGACTACTCAAAACAGAATCAGAATGGAAAGGGAAAAAACAGAGAGAATTCTGAATGAACTGAATGGGTTCTAAGTCTATGAATTCTAATTCTGGGACTCAAACTGGTATAATATGGGGCTGAATATGATGGAAAAGGGGCGGTGGGTAGCCTAGTGGTTAGAGTGTTGGACTAGTAACTGAAAGGTTGGAAGATCAAATCCCTGAGCTGACAAGGTAAAAAAAATAAAATAATCTGTTGTTTGGCCCACTGTTCCTAGGCGGTCATTTAAAATAAGAATTTGTTCTTAACTGACTTGCCTAGTTAAAAAAAAGTTTAGGGGTATGAATATAGTTATAGCACTCTCTCTACTTGCACCAGCTAGGTTGCCATGTCCACTTACAGTGCCAGGACTGTGTTGGTGTCCGTTTGCTCTTCTGCCATGTCAATGTCCATTAAAGAGGTCATGTTTGCGCTCTTCCCTGAACCTTCCTCCTCTTTCCTGCGTTCAGGTAAGAGAGGAGCTGAGCAATGAGCTCTCAACCACCAACTGGCTTTGCTCACCGAGGCACCTGTCCAGAGCTTCCTGCATTTGTAATTGCTGTTCTTTGGTTCACCACTGCACCAATACAAATTCATAAGGATGTTTAAAATCTTCACTTGTAATAACTTATACATTATCAATCCACTCTAGACCAAGCATCAGGCCAGCTGAACTGAAAACACAACCACTACACACAGAGGGTAGTGCTCAATGTGGAAAACATCCAAACTGTTAAAAACACATGGACCCAGTGTTCTAATGAAAACCCACCAGTGTGGAGCAATTCCACTTACAACTAGGGCCAGGAATTTTTCCTTGGTCTTGTCATGTGGTGTGGAAAAACTCCTGGCACAGCCTATCATTACGCCGGGTGGAGTAGTATGAAGTTGCCCCTAGATGCTGCTGTTGGGTCAGTTTTGCATTTTTTTCCACAAATGGTAAAGGTTAGTATTGGGGGAGAGGAAGCTGATCCTAGATCTGGATATAGTCGGAACTTTACCCTGGAACACTCAGGGAAGCACAACGTCCTGTGGCCTGCCGCCAGTGTGGACGAGGAGATGCTTCTTCATGTGGCCGGACTGGGTGAAGCACTTCCCGCAGTAGACACATTGAAATGGTTTCTCTCCGGTGTGCACCCTCTCATGCATCTTCAGCTGGTGGCTGTGGGAGAAGCGCTTGGTGCAGTGGCTGCAGCCGTACGGTTTCTCCCCCGTATGGACCCGCATGTGCCTCCGCAGGTGCGCCGGCTGGGGAAAGGGCTTTCCGCAGAGGGTGCACCGGAGCTGACTCTTGGTAGAGCGAGACATTAGATGTTGTGGCTGCTTTTCTATCCCTTTCGATGAAGAAGTGGCACTTATGTTGAAATTCGGGAAGGGGGCTGGCTTCCCTCTTTGGGGAACCTGGAGGAGAGTAACCCTTGGGGATGAAAAGCTGTTTAGGGAGGACAGTCTGTTGAAATCTGGCATCTTGGACCTTGATCCTACAGTTGTCCCTTGCTCTGCATGTTGAGTGTCAGGGGGACACTTTGTCTGTCCAGACTCCATTCCTCCTCTTCCTCTGTTGTCTACAAGCTGCCTCCCGTCCGAACAGACCTCTCCAGACGTCACCTCTTGACAAGTTATGCTCCATTCTGAACTCATATCTGCCTCCACTTTAATGGGAACTGAGTCCACCATCACTACATCAGGCACCCAGTCCAGAGAGCCCAAAGCAGACATGCAGACCCCAGAGTTACCAGGCACCCCTCTCCTCTCTGGATGTCCAGACAGCCTCTTGGAGTCTGGCCCGGCATTGTGAGGAGCATTCACAGTTTGGTTGTCAGTGTCTTGGTTCTCTGTCCATTGGGACAGGCTGTATTCTATGGGTTGATGGTCAGTTTCCCAGGTCAGACACTCAGCAACCTGATGGTCCTGTCTTGCTCTGCTGTATTGTGACGCTGGATGCTGGAACATCTGGTTTTCAGGTTCTATATTGAGTGAGGTTTCTGGAGCTCTGTGTCTGTTGCCCTGCTGGTCCAGAAGGTCTGTGGTTTCAGTAGATGACGAAGCACCTGGTTCTGCCACAACGATCTTCTCACTGACCATTTGGACAATCTCTGAAATGGGGCAAAGTAAAGAACATCAGTGTCCTTTAGTGGAGACTGATTCTTCTTTGCCTTATTTATTAGTTATGGGTAATGACTAAGAAGGTAATAAAATGCTGCAATACACATTTAAGTCTTTACTTAACATAAAGTGTAAACTGCATAGATTTGAGTTGCACAAAAATACCTTCCATTCTACTGGTGCCAAGGTTCTCCATTTTGATAAGAGGTGCCTCTTGCATATCTGCCGCCTGTTTTGTATTCATCAGGAACATTTTATTAGAAACATATCCCCAAAACCATTTGAAATATGAGAAAACAAATAATATATTTGACCGTGTCTATGACAACTGACCTGCATGCTCCCATCCTGGTCTGTTGCTGTGCGTCCTGAATCTCTCCAGTTGATGACATCCTGCGTTAAGTTGCCCCTTTCACTGTCGGCAAAACAATTATCCACTGCACCAGAAAACACAAACCCTCATAAACGTTACATATTCTACATGTCCCATTATTTTGAACGTGGTAACATATCGTTAAAAAACACTACAATATCCAATATATTCTACAAGACCCATTATTTTTTACGTGTTGAAATACGGTTAAAAAAACCTACAATATCTAAGTCTGCCTGATGACTTTCCTACTAAGCTCTCTCTTGCACGGGCAACACGATTGGTGTCGCGCCTGTGAACTGTGCGTCGCAGGGCTCCGAATCTCTCTGCGCTCCGTTGAGAACTCTGGTATTTTGTCAAAAGCAGCTTCCTCCGCAGGTTATCGATTTCTTTCTGGCTATGGGAAATTTCCAAACGTAAGGCAGCATGGCCGTCATCTACAAGTTTGCAGATTTCGGCAACGGCTGCATTCGCCAAAACCTCAATGATGGAGGCTAGCTGAGCATGAAAGGCGACGGTATCGGTCATGTTCTTGGCACTATGTCTAACTTAAACACGTATGTTAAAGTAATTTGCATTGCAGTGTTCAGTCAACGTCCTCAAAGTTCAAACGGTATGCTTCACACGTAAATATATTTTTATCTGTGGAGCTAGACACAATAAGGATTATCCACAACAGTGGAATTTGCTGTTCGCCTTCAAAATAAATGTCCGCCATTGGAAGTGATTCAAATGGATACAAATGTTGGAATTGTGACATATTTGGACTAGATAATGCTAAAGATGAAATAGCTAGTTAATTTGATACAAAAAGTTACAATCTGTTTAAATCGCACTGTGGATGTATTAGACTTTAGAATTGCATTAGGGGCATACTCAAAAGTTTGGACACACCTACCCGTTCAAGGGTTTTTCTTTATTTTTACTGTTTTCTACATGGTAGAATAATAGTTTAGACAATAAACATATGAAATAACACATATGGACTGTAATAACCCCAAAAGTGTTAAACAAATCTAAATATATTTTATATTTAAGATTCTTCAAAGTAGCCACCCTTTGCCTTGACAGCTTTGCACACGCTTGGCATTCTCTCAACCAGCTTCATAAGAAATGCTTTTCCAACAGTCTTGAAGGAGTTCCCACATATGCTGAGCACTTGTTGGCTGCTTTTCCTTCACTCTGCGGTCCAACTCATCCCCAACCTTCTCAATTGGGTTGAGGTTGGGTGATTGTGGAGGCCAGGTCATCTGATGCAGCACTCCATCACTCTCCTTGGTCAAATACCCCTTACACAGCCTGGAGGTGTGTTTTGGGTCATTGTCCTGTTAAAAAAAATGATAGTCCCACTAAACACAAACCAGATGGGATGGCGTATCGCTGCAGAATGCTGTGGTGGCCTTGCTGGTTAAGTGTTCCTTGAATTCTAAATAAAATCACTGACAGTGTCACCAGCCCCACGGTGGGAACCACACATGCGGAGATCATCCGCTCACCTACACAAACAAACTCACATTTGAATTCATCAGAGCAAAGGACAGATTTCCACCGGTCTAATGTCCAATGCTTGTGTTTCTTGGCCCAAGCAAGTCTCTTCTTCTCATCGGTGTCCTTTAGTAGTGGTTTCTTTGCAGCAATTCGATCATGAAGGCCTGATTCACGCAGTCTCCTCTTGAATGAGTAGGTGTGTCCAAACTTTTGACAGGTAGTGTTCATATTGCAAGGGGGTATCAGCCTACTTAGAGCTTAATGTGGCTCATTTCACAGTCCCACAATATGCGCTACAACCTAATATATGTGTAAACTCTTCAGAATTGTAATCTGTTGGTGTCACTAAGTAGGCCGATAACCCATTTCATGGACCCAAGATGTATAGGTAAGGCTGTACAGTGCATATAAGTATGCCCCCAATGCAATTCTAGTCTAATACATCCACAATGGGATTAACTGTGTTTTCTTTTTTTTGTATCAAAATAACTAAATTGGCTTTTGTTGAATTTATGTAACATTCCAACCTATTATTAAATATGTTTATTTAATTGTGTGCCGAATTAGTTTTATACACGTGTTTTATTATTATTCTAGTATTTATTATTTTATTGTAATGTATACAGGGCTCTCTTGTAAAAGAGATTTGTGACTCTCAACAATAACTTGTTTAGCATTATCTAGTCAAAATAAGGGGTGCATTCGTAAATTACCTCCAGTGTGTCAAAGTGCGCTCTGAGCTGTTTGCAAATTCAGTGTTGTCAGATCATTCGTTTGTAAATTCAGAGTGTTTCTTTCTGGCCGAGGAGTAGGGTTGATCCGAGCGTTCTGACCTCACAACTGCAGTCAAGCGCCCAAGCAAACTGGCTAAAGTTGGCTAGTTTGCTAGCTACTTCCAGACACAAATGAGAGACTATCTCACTCTGACCATTTTACTAACCCTAGCAGAGCTAGTTAGGCTGGTTTCATGTTATCTAGAGCATTAGTGACTTACAGTGCTGCTAGAAACAATTACATAACGTTTTATGTCAACCTTTACTGACACCCGTCATATTCAACTAGTGTTGCGCGTTAGTAAGCTCAGTTATTCTGTGCTCTGGCATACTCGAACGAGAGTGCTCTGAAATCAGAGTAGATAGCCAGAGTGAATTTACAAACGCACCCAAGGCATGATTCCACTTGTATCAGTCAATTGGGAACTTTTATTTTGAAGACGACCCGTAAATTCCACTATTGTGGCTAATCCTTATTGTGGCTAGCTTCTCGCAGGTTCTCTTTTTTATTTATTTTTGTGCCGGAAACAAAACAATGTCTTCCACTTTGTGGATCGTTTTTTTCAAAATAAAGGTAGGATTTCAAAATAAAGATTGGTTACACACACAATTTATGTTAGTTCCAACATTGCTACCTGCTGCTGTATCATATTGTAGCGACTGAAGGGAATCAAATGTAACAAACAAAAATCAGCCTTTTGACTTTCAATTAAGTGAATTAAATCAAACACTTTGTCCTCCAAATATGATTATTTTACTATTTGGTTCAAGTAGAAAAATACAGAATCAGCATACAACCTGAATTTAAAGGGAATAAATACATTCCTTCAATTTAAAGTAATTCAATTGAAGAGTAGGCTAAGGGTTAGTAGTCTCAAAACTAACTGAATCACCACACTGAGAATGCACTCCAACTCTGAACAATGTAACAGTAGAAAGATGTAAGAAATCTGAATATAGAATGGATAAATAGCCAATGGGATTTCTTATTGTCCTGAGTAATAGCTAAACAACATTGCCTTTTGTTTTTACAGTAAATTACAACTTTGCAAATAAAATAAAAACATTTGTAATAATAACAACATTGGTAATATGGGTGTAAGCAGCGCAGCAAGCATGCAGTGAGCATTTAATGGTTCATGTCCTCATTCACAGTAACCTGTAAACACAATGTACTGGCTTCTCCTCCTTTCAGTAACTACTGGGGTTTAGCATCAGATCTCTGGAAAAGAAACACAGAACAGGACAAAAGATTGTCAGACACAAACCAGAATGGAATACATGGAATATGAATGCACAAGTAAAGAATCTTCGGTCTATGGGACACAGACACTTTGAGGTGTCTCCGTGCAGTTTTGACATACAATGATGTTTGTAAGAATGTAACAAGATTTTTGGGGAAACATATGGTTCATGAAATTCTCCTCAAGAGCACTGCATGACATTGAATAAACAAAATATATAGTTTTTGCCTGAATCCCATAGGCTTTTTTTTAGACTTACAATGCCTTCGTATTCAGACCCCTTGACTTTTTAAATATTTTGTTAGGTTACAGCCTTATTCAAATATTGATAACATTCGTTTTTTCCCCCCTCAATCTACACACAATACCCCATAATGACATAACAAAAACAGGTTTTTAGAAACGTTTCTAATTTATAAAAAATGTAAACTGAAATAAGTATTCAGACCCTTTACTCAGTACTTTGTTGAAGCACTTTTACCAGCTATTACAACCTCGAGTCTTCTTGGGTATGACGCTAGAAGCTTGGCACACCTGTATTTGGGGAGCTTCTCCCATTCTTCTCTGCAGATCCTCTCAAGCTCTGTAAGGTTGGATGGGGAGCATCACTGCACAGCTATTTTCAAGTCTCTTCAGAGATGTTTGATCGGGTTCATGTCCGGGCTCTGGCTGGGCCATTCAAGGACATTGAGATTTATCCCGAAGCCACTCCTACGTTGTCTTGGCTGTGTGCTTACGGCCATTGTCCTCTTGGAAGGTGAACCTTCGCCCCCAGTCTGAGGTCCTGAACACTCTGGAGCCGGTTTTCATCTTTGCCTCGATCCTGACTAGTCTCCCAGTCCCTGCCACTGAAAAACATCCTCACAGCATGATGCTGCCACCACCATGCTTCACCGTAGGGATGGTGCCAGGTTTCCTCCAAATATGACGATTGGTATTCAGGCCAAAGAGTTAAATCTTGGTTTCATCAGACCAGAGAATCTTGTTTCTCATGGTCTGAGAGACTTTAGGTGCCTTTTGGCAAACTCCAAGCGTGCTGTCATGTGCCTTTTACTGAGGAGTAGCTTCCGTGTGGCCATACTACCATAAAGGCCTGATTGGTGGAGTGCTGCATAGATGGTTGTCCTTCTGGGAGGTTCTCCCATCTCCACAGAGGAACTGTAGAGCTCTGTCATAGTGACCATTGGGTTCTTGGTCACCTCCCTGACCAAGGCCCTTCTCCCCCGATTGCTCAGTTTGGCCTGGCGGTCCGCTCTAGGAAGAGTCTTGGTGGTTCCAAACTTCTTCCCCTTGAAATTATTAATTGGAATATTTGTGATATTTTGCTTACCCGGGACTCCTGCAAGACTCCATATGATGTACAGTGGGGCAAAAAAGTATTTAGTCAGCCACCAATTGTGCAAGTTCTCTCACTTAAAAAGATGAGAGAGGCCTGTAATTTTCATCATAGGTACACTTCAACTATGACAGACAAAATGAGGAAAAAAAATCCAGAAAATCACATTGTAGGATTTTTAATGAATTTATTTGCAAATTATGGTGGAAAATAAGTATTTGGTCA
>QNTS01004071.1:68827-89302 GCA_003317085.1 Hucho hucho | reverse complement strand
TGACCAAATACTTATTTTCCACCATAATTTGCAAATAAATAAATTAAAAATCCTACAATGTGATTTTCTGGATTTTTTTTCCTCATTTTGTCTGTCATAGTTGAAGTGTACCTATGATGAAAATTACAGGCCTCTCTCATCTTTTTAAGTTGGAGAACTTGCACAATTGGTGGCTGACTAAATACTTTTTTGCCCCACTGTAATTTGTCGGTGCATACCAAAGATCCAGAGTGGGATCTCTGCTGGTGATTTGCAGCATGTGCAATGATAGAAGTAAAAGGAGCGCTGTGATTGGTTACATTGCCAATTAATCTGTATAAAATGGGACATAAATCCTTTTTTTAGGAGAGTGGTCTGCGCGCAGGCAGCAATTATTTGATTGATAGTTCTGGTTGCATAGTGATGGATTTTAGTCCTGCTTCAGAAGCCGCATAATGGCATTCCTTTACAGACAAATAAAATATCCGTTCATATCACCAGATAAGGTTTCGTGTCGGTATTTTAAAAACCGTAGTGTAATACCTACCCTAACAGACAGAGAAACAAACATGCAGTAGCCGACGGGATTTGAAGGGGCCACATTCCATTATGTCTGAAAAGCGTTACAGGCTACCGGAAGCCTAATATAATTTCACATGAGACAAAAAGTTAGAATAGACTACCCCGTGCCTGCAAGACTGGCCGTAGAAATCGGTGCCATGAATTGGCTAGGATATTCTACACGCTACAGACCAAAGACTGAACAAACACTAGCATCATTAGCGAAGAGACAGTAGGCAGGCCAGCGTGAACGAGAGAGAAGCAGAAGGCAGAAACGTGCTTATGTTTTGGTAATATGCATCTCGCAATGTCTTCTTGTCTTGCAAATTCGCATAACGTTCGCCTCATCTTCTCTGGTTTTATTTGAATTACACAACTTCCCCAGGCCTTTATAGCCAAGCCTATCGGCTATAACACGGAAATAATACACTATATATACACACAAAGTTATGTGGACACCCCTTAAAATGATTGGATTTGGCTATTTCAGCCACACCCGTTGTATACAATTGACCACACAGCCATGCAATCTCCATAGACACAGATGCAGAAAAATGACCTTACTGAAGAGCTTGGTGACTTTCAATGTGGCACCATCATAGAATGGCACCTTTCCAACAAGTCAGTTCATCACATATCTGCCCTGCTCAACTTTAAGTGCAGTTATTGCGAAGTGGAAACCATCTAGGAGCAACAACAGCTGCGAAGTGGAAGGCCCCACAAGCTCACAGAAGAGTGCCGCCGAGTGCTGAAGCGCGTAAAAAGAATGTAAGAAATGTGTTATTGCAATCAAAATACTACTCATATTACAGAGCAAGCGGTAAAGTTAAATATGACACCAAATGTTGCTTTGTAGCACCTACAACTGAAACATTTACTCTTAAAGGTGGCCTGGGTAAGGCCAAAATGTCAAAACTTTTTGTATTTATTTTATTTAACTAGGCAAGTCCGTTAAGAACAAATTCTTATTTACAATGACGGCCTACCAAAAGACAAAAGACCTTGTGCGGGGACGTGGGCTGGGATTAAAAAAAATAATAATAAAAAATAATAATATATATATATATATATATATTACGTATACATATAGGAAAAAAAGACATCACGACAAGAGACAACACAACATAAAGAGAGACCTAAGACAACAACATAGCAACAAATATTCCAACTTCAATTAATTACTTGTCAATTACGCTTTAAGATAAATGTCCAATATATCCCAACAATCCTTCCCTCAAAGGACCATTCTATGGATTCCATTTCATGAAAATAAAAACAAGGTGTTCTAGTTTCGTGAGGAATCATCCTTATACAAGTACATGTATTAAATGAATGGTCATCTAAACGTTTTCTTTCAGTAGAATCGTGTATGGAGAATCCAAAACAAAGTGAGCGGTTTCAAATGCTGATATTAGGAAAGCAGGAAGGTGATTTTCTGGTTGTTCTATGTGAGATCAATCTACAGGTACAGTACTTACCTCCAGGAGATGAGATTTCCCCAGACCATGGTAGCTGTGGGGATTCTGGGAATAAATGAGAGGTGAGTGAGTAGCTTGGGTCTACAATGCTGGTACACATCCTAACCGGTCTAGCCTACTCAAAACAGAGTCAGAATGGAAAGGAATAAACCAGAGAGAATTCTGATAGAATTTAATGGGTTCTAATTCTATGAATTCTAATTCTGGGACTCAAAATCTCATTGCAACTGAATAGAAAAGGGTTTTCCTAAGCAGAATATGACGGGAAGGGTAGAGGGGTATCAATATGGCTTTATTGAACTCTCTACAAATCCAAGCATATTAAACCTTGTATCACAACTGCCTACCATTCCAGTCAGCACTCTCTCTCCCTGCAACTGCTGGGTCGCCATGTCCGTTTCCAGGCCCTGAAAAATCTGTTGATGTGCCTTGAACAAAGCACTTAACCCTTATTGCGCTTGTAAGTCGCTATGGATAAGAGCTTCTGCTAACTGACTAAAATGTCATGTTTAAATCTTCACCTTCAATAATATACATTATCAGTCCACTCTGGACCATACATCAAGCCAGCTGAACTGAAAACACAACCACTACAAACAGAGGGCTAAGTGGTAACTATCCAAACTGTTAAAAACACATGGACCCATTGTTCACATGAAAACCCCAGTAGTGTGGAGCCATTCCCCTAACAACTAGGGTGGATGAGGAACTAGACAAGAGGGAATAGAAACTATGGGGGAAGACCAGTTTATCCCTGGTGTGGTCACGTGGTGAAAAATTCCACTTAGGGAAGCCCAATGTCCTGTGGCCTGCCACCAGTGTGGACGAGGAGGTGCTTCTTCATGTGGCCGGACTGGGTGAAGCACTTCCCGCAGTAGACACATTGAAACGGTTTCTCTCCAGTGTGTACCCTCTCATGCATCTTCAGCTGGTGGCTGTGGGAGAAGCGCTTGGTGCAGTGGCTGCAGAGGTATGGTTTCTCCCCCGTCTGGACCCGCATGTGACTCCGCAGGTTCGGCGGCTGGTGGAAGAGCTTTCCACAGAGGGTGCACCGGAGCTGCCTCTGGGTGGAGTGAGACGTCAGCTGTTGTGGCTGCTTTTCTATGCCTTTCGATGAAGAAGTGGAGCCTCTGTTGAAATTTGGGAAGGGGACTAGCTTCCCTCTTTGGGGAACCTGGAGGAGAGTAACCCTTGGAGATGAAAAGCTGTTTAGGGAGGACAGTCTGTTGAAATCTTGGACCTTGATCCTACAGTTGTCCCTTGCTCAGCATGTTGAGTGTCAGGGGGACACTTTGTCTGTCCAGACTCCATTCCCCCTCTTCCTCTGTTGTCTACAAGCTGCCTGCTGTCTGAACAGACCTCTCCAGATGTCACCTCTTGGCCAGTTATGCTCCATTCTGAACTCATATCTGCCTCCACTTTAATGGGAACTGAGTCCACCAGCACCACATCAGGCAGCCAGTCCAGAGAGCCCAAAGCAGACATGCAGACCCCAGAGTTACCAGGGGCCCCTCTCCTCTCTGGATGTCCAGACAGCCTCTTGCAGTCTGGCCCTGCATTGTGAGGAGCATTTACAGTTTGGTTGTCAGTGTCTTGGCTCTCCGTCCATTGGGACAGGCTGTATGATATAGGTTGATGTTCAGTTTCCCAAGTCACACCATCAGCAACCTGATAGTCCTGTCTTGCTCTGTTGTATTGTGATGCTGGAACGTCTGGTTTTCAGGTTCTATATTGAGTGAGGTGTCTGGAGCTCTGTGTCTGTTGCACTGCTGGTCCAGAAGGTCTGTGGTTTCAGTAGATGACGAAGCACCTGGTTCTGCCACAACGATCTTCTCACTGCTCTCACTGACCAGTTGGACAATGTCTGAAATGGGGCAAAGTAAAGCGCAACATCAGCTTCCTGTAGTGGAGACCAATTCTGCTTTGCCTTATTTATTAGTTATGGCTCATGACTAAGAAGTTGATCAAATACTGCAATAAAGGCTTTACTCAACAGTGTAAATTGGATAGATTTGATAAAATACCTTCTGTTCTGCTGGTGTCAAGGTTCTCCATTTTGATAAGAGCTGCCTCTTGCATATCTGCCATCTGTTTTGTGTATTCATCAGAAACATTTTATTAGAAAAATATCCCAACACCATTTTAAATATGAGAAAACAATGATTAGGGACATTCCGCCATCCAACAATGGACATTTTCGGATGGGCCGTTAAATGGGTGTCCTGACTCTCTTTGGTCACTAAAGATCCCATGGCACTTATCGTAGGGTAGGGGTGTTAACCCCGGTTTCCTGGCTAAATTCCCAATCTGGCCCTCATACCACCATGGCCACCTAATCATCCCCAGTTTACAAGTGGCTCATTCATTCCCCTTCCTCTCCCCTGTAACTATTTTCCCCAGGTCATTGCTGTAATTGATAATGTGTTCAGTCAATTTACCTGGTAAAATAAAACTCCCACCACCATTTGAAATATGCAAACATAAATGATCAATTTGACCCGTGTCTATGCCAACTGACCTGCATTCCCCCACCCTGGTCTGTCGCTGTGAGTCCTGCGTCTCTCCAGTTGGTGACATCCTGCATAAAGTTGCCTCATTCACTGTCGGCAAAACGATTTCCCACTGCACCAGAAAAGAAAACCCTAAATAACCGTTATATATTCTACATTATCAATTATTTTGAACGTGTTTAAATAAGGTAAAAAACCTACAATATCCAAGTCTGCCTGTTGACTTTCCTGCGAAGCTCCCTCTTCCCTGGTCAATATGACCGCTGTCCACTCGCCTGTGAACTGTGCGTCGCAGGGCTCCGAATCTCTCTGCACTCCGTCGAGAATTCTGGAATTTTGTCAACAGCAACTTCCTCCGCATGTTGTCCATTTCTTTCTAGCTATGGGACATTTCCAAACGTAAGGCAGCATGGCCATCATCTACAAGTTTGCAGATTTCGGCAACGGCTGCATTTGCCAAAACCTCAATGATGGAGGCTAGCTGAGCATGAAAGGCGACAATATCGTACGTCCTTTATGTTAAACACTTATGTTAAAGTAATTTGCATTTGAGTATTCAGTCAACGTCATGAGACTACACAGTTCACACCATATACCGTATGCTTCACACATCTCGTTTGTTTTTGTTACGCTACTTCCTGGATCGTTTTTTAGAATAAAGGTTGGTTTTTCCAAATAAAATGTTTGTTACACACACGATTTAGGTTGGTTCTAACTTCCAACATTGCCACCTTCTGCTGTATCATATTGTAGCCGCTACTGAAAGGAATCAAATGGTTTTCTTTAATCAACCTTCATTGACTTTCAATTAAGTGAATCCAAAAAATACTGACCTCCAAAAATTATAATGATTAAGTAAAGAAATACAGAATGAGCATACAGACTGAACTTAAAAGGAATTCATGTATTCCTTCAGTTAAAAATAAGTAAATCAAAGAGAAGGCTAAGGGTTAATGGTCTCAAAACGAACTGAAGCACCACATTGAGAATGCACTCTAACTCTGAACAATGTAACAGTAGAAATATTTAAATATGCGATTATAGAATGGATAAATAGCCAATGGGATTTCAGATAGTCCCGAGCAATGGGTAAACAACTACACTGAACAAAAATATAAATGCAACATGTAAAGTGTTGGTCCCATGTTTCATGAGCTGAAATAAAAGATCCCAGAAATGTTCCATACGCACAAACCCCCTCCCCTTTTTTTTAAAGGTATGTTACCCACAGATGCATATCTGTATTCCCAGCTGTGAAATCCATAGATTAGGTCCCAATGCATTTATTTCAGTTGACTGTGAATAAATGCAGTTATATGAACTGTAACTCAGAACATTTTTAGAAATTGTTGCGTTTATATATTTTTTCAGTGTAAATAACATTTAGGAGATTTGATTTTACAATAAATGACACTAAATACAAAAACACTGCCAACTAGATGGTAACTTTACATGAAGTAATGTTGTGGGGCTTGCTTTAGATCTTAAAATATTTTTGTGGAGTGGAAGAAGTTCAAGTTTCACTTTACTATTTAAAGCAAATAGTACAATTAAAATTTAGTAAAATAATTGTTCTGATTACTTTGATAGACTACAATGTCAACCTTATTGCTTTGGATTGTTGCGCAGTTAGATCACAGAAATGTCTAAACTACAGTTGTTGAGTGTGAAAACTGGAAGAAGAAAGACAAAGCTTCTGTCAGACAATGGGAATAAAAGACAGGATCATGTGGACGACACTCGTAGGAACGCAAAGCAACTAAATCATCCATGCTCGGGTTTCAGATAAATAAATGAATGATTTACTTTTGTAAAACATTCCGTGTAAATTAAGTTAGATTTTTTTTTGGAATGATGATATAATGATCAAACAGTACAGAGTTTTGTAGTTAACTCACACGTCTGCTGTTCAAAGTAAGAAACTCAAATGTTATTATTTTGGACTTGTCTTGTTGGCAATATGCAGTGCATCTTCAGTCAGATGCCCTGTCGTTTTCCCTGCTGCAAATACATTCA
Source organism: Hucho hucho (assembly GCA_003317085.1). Lineage (NCBI taxonomy): Eukaryota > Metazoa > Chordata > Actinopteri > Salmoniformes > Salmonidae > Hucho > Hucho hucho. The sequence continues at coordinate 82,758 of QNTS01004071.1, read as the reverse complement.
GTAATTCAAACTTTGCTAACATGCTTGTTTCTTGTTGTGATCTGTCGTAAAACGCAGTCTGTTGAAACGAGAGAAAATAAATCATGGTTCTGCAACTTGTTTGCTTTCTGAATATGAAGACTTGCTGTTGTGGTGGAAGGGAGAAAATCATAAGGAATTAGAAACATTTAGGCTATTATTGGGGGAGGGAAATATGATGATACATCTAGTGTTAACAGCTCTTTAAAAGTATTTTAGTGGTTGTTGAACTATGTATAATAGGTTTGTATGTATTCCTACTGATAGCTAGCTGTAGTTGTATCTAATACATAAACTATTTAGGCGAACAGTGATCACCATTTCAGCTTGAATAGCAGTGACGTAGAGGACGATGTCATACACTAAGTTTCTGTCGAACCTGTTGGGAAAGTGGTCAGAAGTTTGAATGAAAAGAAAAGCAGAAAGGCATGACATTTTAGGCCGAGTCCTACCCACACCGGTTACGTTCAGGCCCTACCCTACCTGCGCCCGATTGCTCAACACAGTAACTTCCTCTGTTAGTATCAATAGCTGATCTCGGTCTTTCCCTTGCTTCCTGCGCTCCTCTGCTTGAGTATTCATAGCATTGGCTCTGTTTAGGCGGCTCAATGATGAGACATGAGAGAGCGGACGTTAGTTAGCTACCTTTTGTTACTAAAATCCGACAAAGAGCTGTAACTTTTGATTGGTATGCTATAGTTATAGTTGATATATATAGTTATAGTTGATACAAGTTCAATAATTTGAATGTAGAATAACATGAACATGTGAAAGCTGGTTTGGTGTCTCTAGCTTGAACGGTGCAGTTATTTTATGCAAATCTGTATAGTTGATAAAGATCTTAAAGAGTGAAGTTAGGATAGCCTGAATGTTTTAAAGTTGGTCATGTAGCAAGACCATTTTGAATTGCTACCTCTGTATTCCTATGGTTGTCATTCAAACCGATGTTAATTACTACAATTTTTTTATGTATATATAGTATAAAATCTTTTGAAAAGCAATCTAGGTAGGGCCCGTCTGAACATATCAACGTTGGTTTGGAGTTGATAACTTAAATGGTGAAAGAGGAGATACTGTAAATGTAGATTATTATTCTTTTTTTTGCCATTGAAATGCATTGGTATCCATAGCAACGGCTTCGTTTGGGCATCTCAACGACGAGACATGAGAGCTGTTAGCTGCTTTTCGTCACTCCAAAACTCAAGACAAACAGCGGTAACTTTTTGATTGGTAGTAGATAATTCTGTTCTGATTCCAGATTTGAATACCAGAGATGTAGACCAAGATGTCAGCGTTCCAAATAATAATAATATAAAGTATGACGAAAGTGGGGTCTCGTGCTTCGCAAACCGCATTAATAATTACATTGGTAATAGGGGTGTATGCAGTGCAGCAATCATACAGCAACAATATAATGGTTTATGTCGTCATTCACAGGAACCTGAAACAACAATGTACTGGCTTCTACTTTCTGATACTACTGGGGCTCAGGATTTTCCTGGCTACCCAGACTCTTTTCTCGGGCCAAACCATATGCCACTCCCTCGGACGTCAGTTTCTTGAGAGCAATGAGTCTAGGACGGAGTACCTCACCGACCCTTCCTTGAATGCGAACACATTCAGGGCCGTCTGATTGGTCCAGAAACGGATTGGGTTGGGCCCGAGTCAGAAAACGCGTGATTAAAGCTATGGTTTGAAAATTCGTCATTGGGATGGACACTCTTAATTGGTTAGAGACGATCCAATCACTGATGACTTTATTTTGTACAACACCCATAGTGCCCCTCATCACCACAAACGACTTCAATGATGGCAGTCTCAGACTAAAGTACAGTTGAAGTCGGAAGTTTAGATACACCTTAGCCAAATACATTTAAACTCAGTTTTCCACAACTCCTGACATTTAATCATAGTAAAAATGCCCTGTCTTAGGTCATTTAGTATCACCACTTTATTTTAAGAATGTGAAATGTCAGAATAGAAGTAGAGAGAAAGATTTAATTTCAGCTTTTATTTCTTCACATTCCCAGTGGGTCAGAAGTTTACATACACTCAATTAGTATTTGGTAGCACTGCCTTTAAAATTGTTTAACTTGGGTCAAACGTTTCAGGTGGCCTTCCACAAGCTTCCCACAATAAGTTGGGTGAATTTTGGCCCATTCCTCCTGACAGAGCTGGTGTAACTGAGTCAGGTTTTTAGGCCTAATTGCTCGCACACGCTCTTTCAGTTCTGCCCACAATTTTTCTATAAGATTGAGGTCAGGGCTTTGTGATGGCCACTCCAATACCTTGACTTAGTTGTCCTTAAGCCGTTTTGCCACAACTTTGGAAGTATGCTTGGGGTCATTGTCCATTTGGAAGACCCATTTGCAACCAAGCTTTAACTTCCTGACTGATGTCTTGAAATGTTGCTTCAATATATCCACATCATTTTCCCTCCTCATGATGCCATCTATTTTGGGAAGTGCACCAGTCCCTCCTGCAGCAAAGCACCCCCACAAAATGATGCTGCCACCCCCGTGCTTCACGGTTGGGATGGTGTTCTTCGGCTTGCAATCCTCCCCCTTTTTCCTCCAAACATAACGATGGTCATTATGGCCAAACAGTTCCATTATTGTTTCATCAGACCAGAGGACATTTCTCCAAAAAGTAAATTTTTTGTCCCCATGTGCAGTTGCAAACCGTAGTCTGGCTTTTTTATGGCGGTTTTGGAGCAGTGGCTTCTTCCTTGCTGAGCAGCCTTTCAGGTTATGTCGATATAGGACTTGTTTTACTGTGGATATAGATACTTTTGTACCGGTTTCCTCCAGCATCTTCACAAGGTCCTTTGCTGTTGTTCTGGGATTGATTTGCACTTTTCGCAACAAAGTACGTTCATCTCTAGGAACACGTCTCCTTCCTGAGCGGTAAGACAGCTGCGTGGTCCCATGGTGTTTATACTTGCGTACTATTGTTTGTACAGATGAACGTGGTACCTTCAGGCGTTTGGAAATTGCTCCCAAGGATGAACCAGACTTGGGGAGGTCAACAATTTTTTTCTGAGGTCTTGGCTGATTTCTTTTGATTTTCCCAAGATGTCAAGCAAAGAGGCACTGAGTTTGAAGGTAGGCCTTGAAATACATCCACAGGTACACCTCCAATTGACTCAAATGATGTCAATTAGCCTATCAGAAGCTTCTAAATCCATGACATAATTTTCTGGAATTTCCCAAGCTCTTTAAAAGGCACAGTCATCTTAGTGTATGTAAACTTCTGACCCACTGGAATTGTGATACAGTGAATGATAAGTGAAATAATCTGTCTGTAAACAATTGTTGGAAAAATGACTTGGGTCATGCAAAAAGTAGATGTCCTAACCAACTTGCCAAAACTATAGTTTGTTAACAAGACATTTGTGGAGTGGTTGAAAAACGAGTTTTAATGACTCCAACCTAAGTGTATGTAAACTTCCGACTTCAAATGTATGTAGTGAACGACAGAGCAGCTGACTAATTTAGTGTGAGTCGTCAGGCTAGCTCAGGATTGTGTCTCTGTCATAACTTATACATTATCTATCCACTCTGGACCAAGCATCAAGCCAGTAAACTGAAAACACAACCACTACACACCGGAACCGTTCAATGTGGAAACCAATCAAACTGTTAAAAACACATTGACTCAGTTTTCATATGAAAACCCACGAGTGTGGAGCCATTCCCCTTACAACTAGGACCAGGAGTTTTCCCCAGGTCTGGTCACATTCTGAGGAAAAACTCCTGGCCTTGCCTTTCATTACACCGGGTAGAGTAGTGTTCAATTGCCCCTAGACGATGATGTTGGGTCAGTTTAGCATTTCTTTCTAGTAATGGTAAAGGTTAAGATTGTGGGAGAGGAAGCTGATCCTAGATCTGTACCTAGGGAAAAGTTCACCCTGGAACACTCAAGGCAGCCCAACGTCCTGTGGCCTGCCAGCAGTGTGAACGAGGAGGTGCTTCTTCATGTTGCCGGACTGGGTGAAGGACTTCCCGCAGTAGACACATTGAAACGGTTTCTCTCCGGTGTGCACCCTCTCATGCATCTTCAGCTGGTGGCTGTGGGAGAAGCGCTTGGTGCAGTGGCTGCAGCCGTACGGTTTCTCCCCCGTATGGACCCGCATGTGACTCCGCAGGTGCGCCGGCTGGTGGAAGGGCTTTCCGCATAGGCTGCACCGGAGCTGCCTCTTGGGTGAGTGAGACGTTAGCTGTTGTGGCTGCTTTTCTATGTCTTTCGATGAAGAAGTGGAGCCTCTGAAATTCGGGAAGGGGGCTGGCTTCCCTCTTTGGGGAACCTGGTGGAGAGTAACCCTTGGGGATGAAAATCTGTTTTGGTTGGACAGTCCATTGAAATCTGGCATCTTGGACCTTGATCCTACAGTTGTCCCTTGTTCTGCATGTTGAGTGTCAGGGGGACACTTTGTCTGTCCAGACACCATTCCCCCTCTTCCTCTGTTGTCCACAAGCTGCCTGCTGTCTGAACAGACCTCTCCAGATGTCGCCTCTTTGCCAGTTATGCTCCATTCTGAACTCATATCTGCCTCCACTTTAATAGGAACAGTGTCCACCATCACCACATCAGGCAGCCAGTCCAGAGAGCCCAAAGCAGACATGCAGACCCCAGAGTTACCAGGCGCCCCTCTCCTCCCTGGATGTTGAGACAGCCTTTTGGAGTCTGGCCCAGCATTGTGAAGAGCCTTCACAGTTCGATTGTCAGTCTCTTGGTTCTCTGTCCATTGGGACAGGCTGTATGATATGGGTTGATGGTCAGTTTCCCAGGTCACACCCTCAGCAACCTGATGGTCCTGTCTTGCTCTGTTGTATTGTGACACTGGATGCTGGGATGTCTGTTTTTCAGGTTCTATATTGAGTGAGGTGTCTGGAGCTCTGTCTCTGTTGCCCTGCTGGTCCAGGTCTGTGGTTTCAGTAGATGACAAAGAACCTGGTGCTGGCACAATGATCTTCTCACTGCTCTCACTGACCAGTTGGACAATCTCTGAAATGGGGCACAACATCAGCGACCTTTAGTGGAGACTGATTCTTCTTTGCCTTATTAGTTATGGGTTATGACTAAGAAGTTAATAAAATACTGCAATAAACATTGAAGGATTAGTCAAGCAACAAAGTGTAAATTGCATAGATTAGATAAGTTGAACAAAAATACCTTCTGTTCTACTGGTGTCAAGGTTCTCCATTTTGATAAGAGGTGCCTCTTGCATATCTGCCATCTGTGTTTTGTATTAATCAGAAACATTTTATTAGAAAAATATTCCCAACACCATTTGAAATATGAGAAAACAAATAAAATACATTTGACCATGTCTATGAAAACTGACCTGCATGCCCCAATCCTGGTCTGTTGCTGTGCGTCCCGAGTCTCTCCAGTTGGCGACATCCTGCGTAAAGTTGCTCCCTTCACTTTCGGCAAAACAATTCTGCACTGCACCAGAAAAGAATAACGCTCATAAACGTTATATATTTCACATTACCCATTAATTTTAACGTTTTGAAATAAGGTTAAAAAACCTACAATATACAAGTCTGTCTGTTGGCTTTCCTACGAAGTTCTCTCTTGCCCGGGTAAAATTATCGGTGTCCATGCGTCGGTGAACTGTGCGTCGCAGGGCTCCCAATTTCTCTGCGCTCCGTCGAGAATTCTGGAATTTTGTCAAAAGCAGCTTCCTCCGCAGGTTATCGATTTCTTTCTGGCTATGGGAAATTTCCAAACGTAAGGCAGCATGGCCGTCATCTACAAGTTTGCAGATTTCGGCAACGGCTGCATTCGCCAAAACCTCAATGATTGAGGCTAACTGAGCATGAAAGGCTACAGAATCGGACATCTCCTTGGCACTATGTCTACGTTAAACGCTTATGTTATAGTAATTTGCATTGCATTGTTCAGTCAACGTCTTAAGACTTCACGGTTTCCAACATAGACCGTACGCTTCTTCACACAACTCTTCTTGTTCCGGAAACAAGATGTCACCTACTTCCTGGATCGTTTTTCAAAATAAAGGTCGATTACACACGAGTTATGTTAGTTCCAACATTGCTACCTGTTGTTGTACCATATGTAGCTGCTACTGAAAGGAATATATATATTTTTTAAATCATCCTTCTTTGACTTTCAATGAAGTAGTGAATTAAATCAAACACACACATTGTCCTCCAAAAATGATTATTTTACTATTTAGTTCAAATACATAAAAACAGAATAGGTATACAACCTAAAAGAAATAAGTTCCACCAGTTAAAACTTAGTAAATCAAAGAGTAGGCTACGGGTTAACTGAAGCACGCAATGAGAATGCACTCTAATTCTAAACAATGTAACAGTAGAAAAGTATTTAAAAAAATGTAATATAGAATACAGTACCAGTCAATAGTTTGGACCCATCTACTCATTCAAGGGTTTTTCTTTATTTTTACTATTTTCTACATTGTGGAATAATAGTGAAGACATCAAAACTATTAATTAACATATGGAATCATGTAGTAACTAAAAAGTGTTAAACAAATCAAAATATATTTTATATTCTTCAAAGTATCCACTCTTTGCCTTGATGACAGCTTTCTCAGGATGGTGCGGAAGGTTCCGCTGTGACCAGAGACAGGTTCCAGTAGCCTCTCTTCCCGTCCACACACAGCATATCCCAGAAGATCCAGATTTTACATTCTTAAAAGTAGCCAGCCTTTGCCTTGACAGCTTTGCACACTCTTTGGCATTCTCTTATCCAGCTTCTTGAGGAATGCTTTTCCAACCATCTAAAAGGACTTCCCACATATGCTGAGCACTTGTTGGCTGCTTTTCCTTCACTCTGAGGTCCAACTCATCCCAAACCATCAAACCAATTGGGTTCTGGAGGCCAGGTCATCTGATGCAGCACTCCATTACTATCCTTCTTCATCAAATAGCCCTTACACAGCCTGGAGGTGTGTTGGGTCATTGTCCTGTTGAAAAACAAATGATAGTCCCACTAAGCGCAAACCAGATGGGACGGCATATCGCTGCATAATACTGTGGTAGCCATGCTGGTTAAGTGTGCCTTGAATTCTAAATAAATCACTGAGTGTCACCAGCAAAGCACCCCCCACACCATCACACTTCCTTCTCCATGCTTCACAGTGGGAACCACACATGCGGAGATCATCCGTTCTTCTACCCTGCGTCTCACAAAAAAATCTCACATTTAGACTTATCAGAGCAAAGGACAGACTTCCACCAGTCTAATGTCCATTGCTCGTGTTTCTTGGCCCAAGCAAGTCTTCTTCTTATTGGTGTCCTTTAGTAGCGGCTTCTTTGCAGCAATTCAACCATGAAGGCCTGATTCAGTCTCCTCTGAACAGTTGATGTTGAGATGTGTCTGTTACTTGAACTCTGTGCAGCATTTATTTGGGCTGCAATCGGAGGTGCAGTTAACTCTAATGAACTTACCCTCTGCAGCAGAGGTAATTCTGGGTCTTCCTTTGCTGTGGTGGTCCTCATGAGAGCGAGTTTCATCATAGCGCTTGATGGTTTTTGTGACTGCACTTGAAGAAACTTTCAAAGTATTTTTTTTTAAACCTTTATTAAACTAGGCAAGTCAGTTAAAAACAAATTCTTATTTACAATGACAGCCTACCTCGGCCAAACCCTAACCCAGACAACGCTGTGCCAATTGTGCGCCACCCTATGGGACTCCCAATCACGGCCGGTTGTGACACAGCCTGGAATTGAACCAGAGTCTGTAGTGACACCTCTAGCACTCTACACAGTGACTAAGACCGCTGCGTCACTCTGGAGCCCACTTGGGAATGAGTAAGTGTGTCCAAACTTTTGGCTGGTACTGTATATAAATAGCCAAAGGGATTTTTGATAGTCTTGAGTAATAGCTAAACACCTAAATAACATGTAGCTTTTTGTTTTTACAATAAACGAGAACATTGTAAATAAACATTTTATTAGTAATAACATTGGTAATAAATGTGTAAGAAGCGCAGCAAGTATATAATGGTTTATGTCGTCCTTCACAGTAACCACAATGTACTGGCTTCTCCTTTCAGTAACTACTGGGGTTTAGGATCAGATATCTGTAAAAGAAACACAGAACAGGACAAAAGATTGTCAGACAAACCAGAATGGAATACATGGAATACGAATTAACAAGTAAAGAATCTTAAGTCTATGGGACACAGACACTTTTTGAGGTGTTTGCACAGTGTTGACATACACTGATGTTTGTAAGAACGTAACAACCAATCACAGAATGAGATTCAAGACATTCCTTTATCTGGAAAGATTTTTGGGGAAACATGGTTCATGAAACTGTCCTCAGAGCACTCCATGATATTGAATGAATTCATGATTATTGTATTTTTTTGCCTGTATCCCATAGGCTTTTCAGATTTAAGGAATTATCAATACTAACCTTCCCTGTGGAGTACTTCCTGAAAACGTAATTTGTCAGCAGGTTCTGCAGACCAGAGACAGGTTCCAGTTGCCTCACTTCCCATCCACACACAACATATCCCAGAAGATCCATACCAGTGACTCGAGAGGAAGCTGCAAGCAACTGTGCTTTTAGTGTTTTAGTTGCCTATATCGATTAAGTGTTTGTCGTTGAACAGAGGACAGGAAAGTCACTAAGTAGGCTACAGGTCAAACTGTAGAAGACATTTACGGGCTATTCCTCACGAAACTTGAAAACATTTTATTTTCACTCAATTTAATCCACAGAAGGGTCCTTTGTAAGAAGGATTGTTGATATATATATATATAAAAAAAAAGAAACGTCCCCTTTTCAGGACCCTGTCTTTCAAAGATAATTGGTAAAAAATCCAAATAACTTCACAGATCTTCATTGTAAAGGGCTTAACACTGTTTCCCATGCTTGTTCAATGAACCATAAACAATTAATGACCATGCACCTGTGGAATGGTAGTTAAGACACTACCAGCTTAAAGACAGCAGGCAATTAAGGTCACAGTTATGAAAACTTAGGACACTAAAGAGGCCTTTCTACTGACTCCAAAAGATGCCCAGGATCCCTGCTCAACTACGTGAACGTGCCTTAGGCATGCTGCAAGGAGGCATGAGGACTGCAGATGTGGCCAGGGCAATAAATTGACGCCTAAGACAGCGCTACAGGGAGACAGGATGGACAGCTGATCGTCCTCGCATTGGCAGACCACGTGTAACACCTGCACAGGATTGGTACATCTGAACATCACACCAGCGGGACAGGTACAGGATGGCAACAACAACTGCCCAAGTTACACGCACAATCCCTCCATCAGTACTCAGACTGGCCGCAATAGGCTGAGAGAGGCTGGACTGAGGGCTTGTAGGCCTGTTGTAAGGCAGGTCCTCACCAGTCATCACCGGCAACAACGTCGCCAATGGGCACAAACCCACCATCGCTGGACCAGACAAGACTGGCAAAAAGTGCTCTTCACTGACGAGTCACGGTTTTGTCTCACCAGGGGTGATGGTCGGATTCGCGTTTATAGTAGAAGGAATGAGCGTTACACCGAGGCCTGTACTCTGGAGCGGGATCGATTTGGAGGTGGAGGGTCAATCATGGTCTGGGGCGGTGTGTCACAGCATCATCGACTGAGCTTGTTGTCATTGCAGGCAATCTCAACGCTGTGTGTTACAGGGAAGACATCCTCCTCCCTCATGTGGTACCCTTCTTGCAGGCTCATCCTGACATGACCCTCCAGCATGACAATGCCACCAGCCATACTGCTCGTTCTGTGCGTGATTTCCTGCAAGACAGGAATGTCAGTGTTCTGCCATGACCAGCGAAGAGCCCGGATCTCAATCCCATTGAGCACGTCTGGGACCTGTTGGATCGGAGGGTGAGGGCTTGGGCCATTCTCCCCAGAATTGTCCGGGAACTTGCAGGTGCCTTGGTGGAAAAATGGGGTAACATCTCATAGCAAGAACTAGCAAATCAGGTGCAGTCCATGAGGAGGAGATGCACTGCAGTACTCAATGCAGCTGGTGGCCACACCAGATACTGACTGTTACTTTTGATTTTGACCCCCCCTTTGTTCAGGGACACATTGTTCCATTTCTGTTAGTCACGTCTGTGGAACTTGTTCAGTTTGTCTCAGTTGTTGAATCTTGTTATGTTCATACAAATATTTACACGTTAGGTTTGCTGAAAATAAACGCAGTTGACAGTGAGAGGACGTCTCTTTTTTTGCTGAGTAATATATATATAATATATATATATTGTTGAACATAATACACTATGGGTATATCAAAGATACAGAGTGGAATCTCTGCTACTTTTAGAGTAATAAACACATTTTTAAGCATTACCAACAGAGTGAATGTGAAAATGGATTCAAAATAGTCACCCTCTGCTGGTGATTTGCAGGATGTGCAATGACACTTAAAAGGAGGGCTGTGATTGGTTACATTGTTTACTATGCCAGTGTATCTCTATAAAATAAGCCATAACTTTAAACCTAGCAGAACTTTGAATTGCATGTGAAGTATATTATGTTTGACAATGTTTGTAAGAAAATGTTTAAAGCCTAATAAAAAAAAGTATACTTTCAATATTCATATTTGTAAATATTCATAAATTAATGCAAATGTGTTATTGCAATCAAAATACAGAGCAAGTGGTAAAGATGTATATGACACTAAATGTTGCTTTGTAGCACCTACAACTGAAACATGGGAGTCTTTAAAAGAGGTTCTGGGTAAGGCCAAAATGTCACAAATATTCAAACTTCAATTAATTACGCTTTAGGATACAAATGTCAAATATATCCCCAAAACCCTTCCTCCAAAGGACCATTCTATGGATTCTAATTATGGGACTCAATCTCATAGCAACTGTGAATAGAAAACCCTGCGCCTTCCTCCTCCTCATCCCTGCGTCCAAGTACGAACATAGACGAGCAACAAACTCTCAACCACCAACGGGCCTTGCTCGCCCAGGCACCTGTCCAGTGCTTCCGGAACTCTGTTCAGATAGATATGAAATATATCTACATCGTTACAGCCTATCAGTCTGATAGAGAATTCGTCTTATTGACAGGTTAATGGAAATGTAGTCTTAATTATTGTATTTTGGTTCCACACTGCACAAATACAAACTCATAAGGATGTAGCCTAGCGGTTAAGAGCATTGAGCCAATAACCGAAAGGTCGCAGGTTGGAATCACCAAGCCGACAAGCTGAAACATCTGTCGACGTGCCCTTGAGCACAGCACTTAACCCTAATTGCTCTTGTAAGTCGCTATGGATAGGAGCGTCTGCTAACATTATCAACCCACTCTGGACCAAGCATCAAGCCAGTTGAACTGAAAACACGACCACTACACACAGAGGGAAGAGTTCAATGAGGAAACCATTCAAAGTGAAAAACACATGGACCCAGTATTCATATATACACCCCAGTAGTGTTGAGACATTCCATTTACAACTAGGGCCAGGAGTTTTTCCCTGGCCTGGTCACGTGGTGAGGAAAAACTCCTGGCCCTGCCTATCATTACACTGGGAGGAGTAGTGTGAAGTTTCCCTTAGTTGCTGATGTTGGGTCAGTTTAAAGAAGAAAAAAAATCCAATAATGGTTAAGGTTAGGATTGTGGGAGAGGAAGCTGATCCTAGATCTGTATCTTGTCTGAACTTCACCCTGGAACACTCAGGGCAGCACAACGTCCTGTGGCCTGCCACCAGTGTGGACAAGGAGGTGCTTCTTCATGTGGCAGGACTGGGTGAAGCACTTCCCGCAGTAGACACATTGAAACGGTTTCTCTCCGGTGTGCACCCTCTCATGCCTCTTCAGCTGGTGGCTGTGGGAGAAGCGCTTGGTGCAGTGGCTGCAGCCGTACGGTTTCTCCCCCGTATGGACCCGCATGTGCCTGCTTAGGTACGCCTGGGGGAAAGGCTTCCCACAGAGGCTGCACCGGAGATATCTCTTGCTGGAGTGAGACGTTAGCTGTTGTGGCTGCTTTTCTATGCCTTTCGATGAAGAAGTGGAGCCTCTGTTGAAATTCGGGAAGGGGGCTTGCTTCCCTCTTTGGGGAACCTGGTGGAGGGTAACCCTTGGGGATGAAAAGCTGTTTCGGTTGGACAGTCCATTGAAATCTGGAAACTTGGACCTTGGTCCTACAGTTCTCCCTTGCTCTGCATGTTGAGTGTCAGGGGGACACTTTGTCTGTCCAGACACCATTCCCCCTCTTCCTCTGTTGTCCACAAGTTGCCTGCTGTCTGAACAGACCTCTCCAGATGTCACCTCTTGGCCAGTTATGCTCCATTCTGAACTCATATCTGCCTCCACTTTAATGGGAACTGAGTCCACCATCACCACATCAGGCAGCCAGTCCAGAGAGCCCGAAGCAGACATGCAGACCCCAGAGTTACCAGGCACCCCTCTCCTCTCTGGATGTTCAGATACCCTTATGGAGTCTGGCCCTGCATTGTGAGGAGCATTCACGGTTGGGTTGTCAGTCTCTTGGTTCTCTGTCCATTGGGACAGGCTGTATTCTATGGGTTGATGTTCAGTTTCCCAGGTCATACACTCAGCAACCTGATGGTCCTGTCTTGCTCTGCTGTATTGTGACGCTGGATGCTGGAACGTCTGGTTTTCAGGTTCTATATTGATCTCTGTGTCTGGAGCTCTGTGTCTGTTGCCCTGCTGGTCCAGAAGGTCTGTGGTTTCAATAGATGACAAAGAACCTGGTTCTGCTACAATGATCTTCTCACTGCTCTCACTGACCGGTTGGACAATCTCTGAAATGGGGCAAGTAAAGCACAACATCAGCTTCCTGTAGTGGAGACTGATTCTTCTTTGCCTTATTTATTAGTTATGACTAATGACTAAGAAGTTAATCAAATACTGCAATAAACATGGACAGCTTTACTTAACATAACATGTAAATTGCATAGATTTGATTAGTTGCAACAACAAAAAATACCTTCTGTTGTACTGGTGTCAAGGTTCTCCATTTTGACAAAAGTTTCCTCTTGCATATCTGCCATCTGTGTTTTGTATTCATCAGAAACATTTTATTAGAAACATATCCCCAACACCACTTGAAATATGATTAAACAATAACACATTTGACCGTGTCTATGACAACTGACCTGCATGCCCCCATTATGGTCTGTTGCTGTGCGTCCTACGTCTTTCCAGGTAGTGACATCCTGTATTAAGTTGCCCCCTTCAATGTCGTCAAAACGATTCTTCACTGCACCAAACAAGAGAAACCCTCATAAACGTTATAGATTCTACATTACCAATCATTTTGAACGTGTTTAAATAAGGTAAAAAACCTACAATATCCAAGTCTGCCTGTCGACTTCCCTACAAAGCTCCCTCTTCCCCGGGCAACATGATTAGTGTCCACGTGCTTGTGAACTGTGCGTCGCAGGGCTCCTAATCTTTCTACGCCCCGTCGAGAAGTTTGACATTTTGTCAAAAGCAGCTTCCTCCGCAAGTTCTCGATTTCTTTATGGCTATGGGAAATTTCCAAACGTAAAGCAGCATGGCCGTCATCTACAAGTTTACAGATCTCGGCAACGGCTGCATTCGCCAACACCTCGACGATGGAGGCTAGCTGAGCATGAAATGCGACGGTGTCGGACATGTCCTTAGCACTATGTTTATGTTAAACACTTATGTTATAGTAATTTGCATTGCAATGTAAAGTCAACGTCTTCGGACTAGACAATTCACACCACTTTTGTTTTTGTTCCGCTACTTCCTGGAGTTTTTCAAAATAAAGGTTGGCTTTTCAAAATAAAAGGTTGGTTACACACACACGATTTACCTTAGTTCAAACTTCCAACATTGCCACCTGCTGCTGTATCATATTGTTGCTGCTATTAAAAGGAATCAAATTGTTAAAATTAATAATCTGCCTTTCAATTAAGTGAATACAAATATAACAAGCACAC
>QNTS01004071.1:36297-68689 GCA_003317085.1 Hucho hucho | reverse complement strand
CTAGACAATTCACACCACTTTTGTTTTTGTTCCGCTACTTCCTGGAGTTTTTCAAAATAAAGGTTGGCTTTTCAAAATAAAAGGTTGGTTACACACACACGATTTACCTTAGTTCAAACTTCCAACATTGCCACCTGCTGCTGTATCATATTGTTGCTGCTATTAAAAGGAATCAAATTGTTAAAATTAATAATCTGCCTTTCAATTAAGTGAATACAAATATAACAAGCACACGTTGTCCTTCAACAATTTTACTAATAAGTTAAAGTAAAAAAATACAGAATCAGCATACAACCTGAATTTAAAAGGAATAAATACATTCCTTCAGATAAAAATAAGTAAATCAAGAGAGAAAGCTAAGGGTTAGTTGTCTCAAAACTAACTGAAGCACCACACTAACTCTGAACACTGTAACAGTAGAAAGAAAAAAAAAAAAAAAAAAAATACATCTGAATATAATTAAAAATAAATAAATTACAAAACTGTATAAATAAACATTGCTACCTAGATGGTAACTTTACATGAAGCAAAGTTATGGGGCTTGCTTTAGCTCCTTAAAGTGGAAGAAGTTGAACCAGTTTTACTTTACTATTTAAAGCAAAGCATTTGCTTTAAATAGTGCATTCGGAAAGTATTCAGACCCCTTGACTTGTATCTCATTTTGTTACTACACAATACCCCATAAAGACAAAGCAAAAACAGGTTTTTAAAAAATATTGCTAAAAAAATGAATAATGAATAATGAATAAAAATGAAATATGACATTTACATACAGTTGAAGTCAGAAGTTTACATACACCTTAGCCAAATACATTTAAACTCAGTTTTTCACAATTCCTGACATTTAATCCTAGCAAAAATTCCCTGTCTTAGGTCAGTTAGGATAACCACTTTATTTTAAGAAAGTGAAATGTCAGAATAATAGTAGAGAGAATTATTTATTTCAGCTTTTATTTCTTTCATCACATTCCCAGTGGGTCAGAAGTTTACATACACTCAATTAGTATTTGGTAGCATTCCCTTTAAATTGTTTAACTTTGGTCAAACGTTTCAGGTATCCTTCCACAACCTTCCCACAATAAGTTGGGTGCATTTTGGCCCATTCCTCCTGACAGAGCTGGTGTAACAGAGTCAGGTTTGTAGGCCTCCTTGCTCGCACACGCTTTTTCAGTTCTGTCCACAAATGTTCTATAGGATTGAGGTCAGGGCTTTGATGGCCACTCCAATATCTTGACTTTGTTGTCCTTAAGCCGTTTTGCCACAACTTTGGAAGTATGCTTGGGGTCATTGTCCATTTGGAAGACCCATTTGCGACCAAGCTTTAACTTCCTGACTGATGTCTTGAGATGTTGCTTCAATGTATCACATAATTTTCATAAGGTCCTTTTCTGTTGTTCTGGGATTGATTTGCACTTTTCGCACCAAAGTACGTTCATCTCTAGGAGACAGAACGCGTCTCCTTCCTGAGCGGTATGCCGGCTGCGTGGTCCCATGGTGTTAATACTTGCGTACTATTGTTTGTACAGATGAACGTGGTACCTTCAGGCGTTTGGAAATTGCTCCCAAGGATGAACCAGACTTGTGGAGGTCTACAATTCTTTTTCTGAGGTCTTGGCTGATTTATTTTGATTTCCCCATGATGTCAAGCAATGTCAGGCACTGAGTTTGAAGGTAGGCCTTGAAATACATCCACAGGTACACCTCCAATTGACTCAAATGATGTCAATTAGCCTATCAGAAGCTTCTAAAGCCATGACATCATTTTCTGGAATTTTCCAAGCTGTTTAAAGGCACAGTCAACTTAGTGTATGTAAACTTCTGACCCACTGGAATTGTGTTACAGTGAGTTATACGTGAAATAATCTGTCTGTAAACAATTGTTGGAAAAATTACTTGTGTCATGCACAAAGTAGATGTCCTAACCGACTTTCCAAAACGATAATTTTTTTACAAGAAATTTGTGGAGTGGTTGAAAAACAAGTTTTAATGACTCCAAACTAAGTGTATGTAAACTTCCGACTTCAATTGTAAGTATTCAGACCATCACTCAGTACTTTGTTGAAGCACCTTTGGCAGTGATTATAGCCTCAAGTCTTCTTGGGTATGACGCTACAAGCTTGGCACACCTGTATTTGGGGAGTTTCTCCCATTCTTCTCTGCAGATCCTCTCAAGCTCTGCAAGGTTGGATGGGAAGCGTCACTGAACAGCTATTTTCAAGTCTCTTCTGAGATGTTCGATCGGGTTCAAGTCCGAGCTCTGGCTTCGCCACTCAAGGACATTCAGAGACTTGTCCCGAAAGCCACTCCTGCGTTGTCTTGGCTGTGTGCTTAGAGTCATTGTCGTGTTGGAAGGTGAACCTTCGATCCCTCGATCCTGACTAGTCTCCCAGTCCCTGCCGCTGAAAAACGTTGCCACAGCATGATGCTGCCACCACCATGCTTCACCGTAGGGATGGTGCCAAGTTTCCTCCAGACGTGTCTCTTGGCATTCAGGCCAAAGAGTTCAATCTTGGTTTCATCAGACCAGATAATCTTGTTTCTCGTGGTCAGAGTCCTTTAGGTGCCTTTTGGCAAACTCCAAGCAGGCTGTCATGTGCCTTTTGCTGAGAAGTGGCTTATGTCTGTCCACTGTACCCCAAAGGCCTGATTGGTGGAGTGCTGCAGAGATGGTTGTCCTCCTGGAAGGTTTTCCCATCTCCACAGAGGAACTATAGAGCTCTGTTAGAATGACCATCGGGTTCTTGGTCACCTCCCTGACCATTGCCCTTCTCCCCCGATTGCTCAGTTTTGCCAGGCGGCCAAGAAGAAGAGTCTTGGTGGTTCTAAACTATTTCCATTTAAGTATGATGGAGGCCACTGTGTTCTTGGGGACCTTCAATGCTGCAGACATTGTTTGGTACCCTTCCCCAGATCTGTGCCTCAACACAATTCCTTCAACCTCATGGCTTGGTTTTTGCTCTGACATGCACTGTCAACTGTGGGACCTTATATAGACAGGTTTGTGCCTTTCCAAATCATGTCCAATCAATTGAATTTACCACAGGTGGACTACAATCAAGTTGTAGAATCATCTCAAGGAGGATCAATGGAACAGGATGCAACTGAGCTCAATTTCTAGTCTCATAGCAAAGGGTCTGATTACTTATTTATGTAAATAAGGTATCTGTTTTTTATTTTTAATACATTTGCAAACCTTTCTAAAATCCTGTTTTCGCTTTGTCATTATAGTGTAGTGTGTAGATTGAAAAAAGAACTTAATCAATTTTAGAATACGGCTGTAGTGTAACAAAATGTGGAAAAGGGGAAGGGGTCGGAATAATTTCCGAATGCACTGTAGTCAAAGTTATAATTAGTAAAACAATTGGTCTGATTACTTTGATAGACTACTATATAAATCTTATTGCTTTGGATTGTGGGGCAGTAAGATCACTATGTCTAAACTACAGTTGAGTGTGAAAACTGAAAGAAGAAAGACATAGGACAAAGAGATCTGTCAGACGATGGTAATAAAAGGCAGGATCATTTGGACAACACTCGTAGGAAAGCAAAGCAACTCAATCATCCATGCTGGGGGTTTCAGATAAATAGATGCATTTTGTAAAAATGTCAAGGAAGTTTGATTTTAGTTTAATGATGCTGTAATGATCAAACAGTACAGAGTATTCATAGGTCTGTTGTTCAAAGTCAGATAGAAAATGCTTTCTGAATATGAAGACGCTGTTGTGGTGGAAGGGAGAAACTCATAAGTTATTAGAAACATTTAGGCTATTATTTGGGGAGGGAAATATGATGGTACATCTAGTGATGACAGATCTTGATAAGTATTTTTGTGGTAGTTTAACTATTTGAATGAAAAGAAAAGCAGAGGCATGACATTTTAGGCCGAGCCCTACCCATGCTGTGATGCTCAGGCCCTACCCTACCTGAGCCCGATTTCTCAGCCCAAAATTAGAAACACAGTAACTTCCTCAATTAGTATCAATAGCTGATCTGGTCTGTCCCTTGCGCTCCTATGCGTGTGTGAGTACCCATAGCAACGGCTACATTTGGGCTGCACAATGACGAGACAAGAGAGCTGTTAGCTGATGTTAGCTAGCTACTTTTCGTCACTCTAAACTCCGACAACAGCTGTACCTTTTTATGGATATGCTAATTTATGCACATTTGTAGTTAATAGTTTATCAATGTTATAAGACTTTTTAGTTCGGATGGTCTGAACATATGAAAATTGTTTTGGTGTCTCTAACTTGAACAGTTCAATAGTTACTTTTGCAGAGTATTTTATGCAAATGTATATAATTATAGTCTATTTCAGTTTTAAAGAATTTGAAGTTGGGATAGCCTGAATGTTTTAAAGTTGGTCTTGTAGCTTAATTGGCCAAGGTGCCAGACCATTTTAAAATACCTACCTCTGTATTCCTATGGTTATCATCCAGATCCATGTTAATTTATGAACATTTTTATTGGTTATAGTTTTTAAAAGTATATACAGTACCAGTCAAAAGTTTGGACACACTTACTCATTCAAGGGTTTTTCTTTATTTTTACAATTTTCTACATTGTAGAATAATAGTGAAGATATCAAAACTTTGAATTAACATATGGAATCATGTAGTAACTAAAAAAAGTGTTAAACAAATCAAAATATATTTTATATTCTTCAAAGTAGCCACTCTTTGCCTTGATGACAGCTTTCTCAGGATGGTGCGGAAGGTTCCGCTGTGACCAGAGACAGGTTCCAGTAGCCTCTCTCCCCGTCCACACACAGCATATCCCAGAAGATCCAGAGGAAGCTGCAAAGACAAAGTTAATTCAATGGTTTCCATATTGTATCTGTATATAGATCAGGTGCTGGTCCGGAACAATCAGTTTGGCAGCTAAGTAGTGGTATGTATGTGTATATATGGAGAGGAATGTCACTAAGGCTACATGTCCAAGTCTAGAAGACATTTATGTTAGTCTATTATATGAATGTTAATTTAAAAAAAATCATGAGTGAACGGTTTCAAATCTGATATTATGAAAGTAGGAAGGTGATGTTCTGCCTGTTCTAGGTTAGATAAATCTACAGGTACTGTTACTTACCTCCAAGAGATTGTTTCCCCAGACCATAGTACCTCTGGGGATTCTGGGAATAAAAAAGAGGCGAGTGAGTAGCTTGGTTCTAGAGTACTGGTGCACATCCTAACCTGTATAGCCTACTCAAAACAGAGTCAGAATGGAAAGGAATAAACCAGAGAGAATTCTGATTGAATGGGTTCTAAATTCTATCAATTGTAATTCTGGGACTCAAAAACAAATTGCCACTTTGAACAGACAAGAGTTTTCCTAGCCTGAATATTATGGAAAGTGTAAAGTGATATCAAGATAGATTTATAAATGGCTTTATTGAACTAACCACAATAAACACTCTATAAAGCCAACCATTGACAGCCTACCATTACAGGTCAGCACTCTCGCCTTGTACCTGCTGGGTCGCCAGATCTGTTTCAAGGGCCAGTAGTGCGCTGTCACCCAGGGAACCTGTGGCTTTGCTCTTCTGCCATGTCGATGTCCAGAAAGTAACAGTCATCGTCACGCTCTTCCCTGCACCCTCCTCCCTATGTCCAGGTACGAGATGAGCCGAGCAACGAGCTCTCGACCACCTACAGGCCTAGCTCACCCAGGCACCTGTCCAGAGCTTCCTGCATTCGTAATTGCTGTTCTTTGGTTCACCACTCTGCACCAATACAAATTCATAAGGATGTTTAAAATCTTCACTTGTAATAACTTATACATTATCAATCCACTCTAGACCAAGCATCAGGCCAGCTGAACCGAAAACACTACCACTACACACAGAGGGTAGTGTTCAATGTGGAAACCATTGAACTGTTAAAAACACAAGGACACAGTATTTATATGAAAACCACAGTAGTGTTAAGCCATTCGCCTTACAACTACGGCCAGGAGTTTCCCCCTGGTCTGGTCACATTGTGAGGAAAAACTCCTGGCCTTGCCTATAATTACACCAGGTGGAGTAGTGTGAAGTTGCCCCTACACACTGATCTTGGGTCAGTTTTAGATGTTTTCCTACTAATGGTTAAGGTTAGGATTGGGGGAGAGGAAGCTGATCCTAGATCTGTACCAAGGGGAAACTTCACCCTGGAACACTCAGGGCAGCACAACGTCCTGTGGCCTGCCACCAGTGTGGACGAGGAGGTGCCTCTTCATGTGACTGGACTGGGTGAAGCACTTCCCGCAGTAGACACAGTGAAATGGTTTCTCTCCGGTGTGCACCCTCTCATGCATCTTCAGCTGGTGCCTGTGGGAGAAGCGCTTGGTGCAGTGGCTGCAGCCGTACGGTTTCTCCCCTGTATGGACCCGCATATGACTCCGCAGTTGCGCCGGCTGGGGGAAGGGCTTTCCACAGAGGCTGCACCGGAGTTGCCTCTTGGGCGAGTGAGATGTTAGCTGTTGTGGATGCTTTTCTATGCCTTTCGATGAAAAATTGGAGCCTCTGTTGAAATTTGAGGAGGCTTGCTTCCCTCTTTGGGGAACCTGGTGGAGAGTAACCACTGGGGATGAAAAGCTGTTTCGGTTGGACAGTCCATTGAAATCTGGCATCTTGGACATTGATCCTACAGTTGTCCCTTGTTCTGTGTTTTCAGTGTCAGTGGGACACTTTGTCTGTCCAGACTCCATTCCCCCTCTTCCTCTGTTGTCTACAAGCTGCCTGCTGTCTAAACAGACCTCTCCAGATGCCGCTTCTTGGCCAGTTCTGCTCCATTCTGAACTCATATCTACCTCCACTTTAATGGGAACTGAATCCACCAGCACCACATCAGACACCCAGTCCAAAGAGCCCAAAGCAGGCATGCAGACCCCAGAGTTACCTGGTGCCCCTCTCCTCTCTGGATGTTCAGACAGCCTCTTGCAGTCTGGCTCTGCATTGTGAGGAGCATTCACAGTTGGGTTGTCAGTCTCTTTGTTCTCTGTCCATTGGGACAGGCTGTATGATATGAGTTGATGGTCAGTTTCCCAGGTCACACACTCAGCAACCTGATGGTCCTGTCTTGCTCTGTTGTATTGTGATGCTGGATGCTGGAACGTATGGTTTTCAGGTTCTATATTGAGCTCTGTGTCTGGAGCTCTGTGTCTGTTGCACTGCTGGTCCAGAAGGTCAGTGGTTTCAGTAGATGACGAAGTACCTGGTTCTGCCTCAATGATCTTCTCACTGCTCTCACAGACCAGTTGGACAATCTCTGAAATGGGGCAAAGTAAAGCACATCAGCTTCCTGTAGTGGAGACTGATTTTTCTTTGCCTTATTTATTAGTTATGAGTAATGACTATGAAGTTAATCAAATACGGCAATAAAGGCTTTACTCAACAAAGTGTAAATTGCATAGATTTGATAAGTTGCACAAAAATACCTTCTGATCTGCTGGTGCCAAGGTTCTCCATTTTGATAAGAGGTGCCTCTTGCATATCTGCCATCTGTTTTGTATTCATCAGGAACATTTTATTAGAAAAATATCCCGCCACCATTTAAAATATGAGAAAACAAATCATCAATTTGACCGTGTCAATGACAACTGACCTGCATGCCCCCATCCTGGTCTGTCGCTGTGCGTCTTGCGTCTTTCCAGTTCGTGACATCCTTTGTAAAGTTGTCCCCTTCGCTGTAGGGGAAACGATTCTCCACTGCACCAGAAAATATCAACGTTATATATTCTACATTACAAATAATTTTGAACGTGTTTAAATAAGGTAAAAAACCTACAATATCCATGTCTACCTGCTGACTTTCCAACGAAGCTCTCTCTTGCTCGGGCAACAAGATCGGTGTCGCGCCTGTGAACTGTGCGTCGCAGGGCTCCGAATCTCTCTGCGCTCCGTTGAGAACTCTGGTATTTTGTCAAAAGCAGCTTCCTCCGCAGGTTATGGATTTCTTTCTGGCTCTGAGAAATTTCCAAACGTAAGGCAGCATGGCCGTCATCTACAAGTTTACAGATTTCGGCAACAGCTGCATTCGCCAAAACCTCAATTATTGAAGCTAGCTGAGCGTGAAAGGCGACGCTATCGCACATGTCCTTGGAACTATGTAAATGTTAACCAATTCTGTTATAGTAAATTGCAGTATTCAGTCAACGTTTTGACAATTCAAAGTTCACAATATAGACGTTCGACTACACACACAGAAATTCATTCCGGAAACAAACTAAGGCTACTTCCTGTATTGTTTTTCAAAATAAAGTTGGTTTTTAAAATAAAAATTGGTTTCACACACGACTTGATAGTTCTACCTTTTAACGTTGCCACCCGCTGCTTTATCGTGTTGTAGGTGCTACTATAATGAATAAAATGTTTTGAAAATCTTCCTTCCTTGTACTCCAAATTTTTTTTCACTATTAAGTTCAAATACAGAAATACAGAATCAGCAAACAACCTGAATTTAAAGGGAATAAATACATTTATTCAGTTAAAAATAAGTCAATAAAAGAGTAGGCTAAGGGTTAGTAGTCTCAAAACGAACTGAAGCATCACACTGAGAAAGCACACACAAAAAAAACAAATATAATGGATAAATAGCCAATCGGGATTCCTAGCTAACAAGACTTTGTTTTTTGTTTTTACAAATTTTAATATTGTAAATGGGAAAAAAACATTGGTAACTTTACATTTTGTAAAGTTGTGGGGCTTGCTTTAGCTCTAAAAGTATTTTGTGGTAGTGGAAGAAGTATGAAATGTTAACTATTTCAAGCAAAGCAGTTACACATAGTCCAAGTAAAATTTAGTAAAATAATTGTTCTAAATACTTTGATAGACTACAATGTCAACCTTATTGCTTTGGATTGTTGCACAGTTAGATCACAGAAATGTCTAAACTACAGTTGTTGAGTGTGAAAACTGGAAGAAGAAAGACAAAGCTTCTGTCAGACGATGGGAATAATAGGCAGGATCATGTGGACGACACTCGTAGGAACGCAAAGCAACGAAATTTTTTTGCCGGAGGTTTCAGATAAATAGATAATGTTACATGATTGACTTTTGTAAAAATGTCAGCGTAAATACATTTTGATTTTATTTGAATGATGTAATAATCAAACAGTACAGAGTATCGTAGGAAAAACTCACAGGTCTGCTGTTCAAAGTCAGAAGAAAAACGTTATACAGTTTATATTTTACTCACCTTGTTTTCCCTGCTGCAAATATATTCATTGGTTGTTGTGGTCCATCATAAAATGCCACTCTAAAAATGTGCAGGTCTGTCACACAACACAATGCCACAGATGTCTCAAGTTGAGGGAGCTTGCAATTGGCATGCTAACAGCAGGAATGTCCACTAGAGCTGTTGCCAAAGAATTTAATGTTCATTTCTATACCATAAGCCGCCTTCTACAGTGTTTAGAGAATTTGGCAGTATGTCCAACCGGCCTCACAACCGCAGACTACACAACCGCAGACTGTATGGCGTTGTGTGGGTGAGCGGTTTGCTGATGTCAACGTTGTGAACAGAGTGCCTCATGGTGGTGGTGGGGTTATGGTGTGGGCAGGCTTAATCTAAGGATAACAAACACAATTGCATTTTATTGATGTCAATTAGAATGCACAGAGATACCGTGATGAGATCCTGAGGCCCATTAAAGTGCCATTAATCCGCCACCATCACTTTATGTTTCAGCATGATAATGCACGGCCCCATGTCACAAGGATCTGTACACAATTCCTGGATGCTGAAAATGTCCCAGTTCTTCCATGGCCTGCATACTCACCAGACATGTCACCCATTGAGCATGTTTGGGATGCTCTGGATCGACGTGGATGACAGAGTGTTCCAGTTCCCGCCAATATCCAACAACTTTGCACATCCATTGAAGAGGAGTGGGATAACAATCCACAGGCCACAATCAACAGCCTGATCAACTCTATGTGAAGGAGATGTGTAGCGCTGCATGAGGCAAATGGTGGTCACACCAGATACTGTCCGGTTTTCTGATCCACGCCCCTACTGTTTTTTTTTAAGGTATCTGTGACCAACAGATGCATATCTGTATTCCCAGTCATGTGAAATCCATAGATTAGGGTCTAATTTATTTATTTCAATTGACCGATTTCCTTATATGAACTGTAACTCAGTAAAATCTTTGAAATTGTTGCATTTATATTTTTGTTCAGTATAGAACAGGTTTGCATGTAGACCTACTGATAGCTAGCTGTAGTTGAATCTAATACATAAACTATTTAGGCGAACAGTGATCACCATTTCAGCTTGAATAGCAGTGACGTAGAGGACGATGTCATACACTAAGTTTCTGTCTAACCTGTTGGGAAAGTCTTTAAAAGTTTGAATGAAAAGAAAAGCAGAAAGGCATGACATTTTACGCCAAGCCCTTACCCATGCCGGTGACTTTCAGGCCCTACCCTACCCGAGCCCAATTGCTCAACCCAAAATTAGAAATACAGTAACTTCCTTCATTAGTATCCACAGCTGATTGTCCTGGTCCCCAGCTCCCTAAGCTGCTCCATGCTCTCCTTTGCGTGAGTATCCATAGCAACGGCTCTATGTGGTTTGCTTAATGAGGAGATGAGAGCTGTTAGCTGACGTTAGCAAGCTACTTTTCATCACTCTAAACTCCGACAAACAGTTGTACCTTTTTATTGGAATGCTAATTTATGCACATTTATATAGTTACAGTTGATAAATGTTTTAAATAATTTCAAGTTACAATGGCCTGAACATGTCAAAGTTGGTTTGGTCCATCTTGAACGGTTCAAGAGTTACTGTTGGTCAGTTATTTTATGCTAATTTCTGCAAATGTATATAGTTATAGTCAATAACAGTTTGAAATTATTTGAAGTTAGGATAGCGTCAACATTTTAATGTTGGTCTGGTAGTTTAATTGGCCAAGGATTAAGACCGTTTTGAATAGCTACCTCTGTATTCCTATGGTTCTCATTCAAACCCATGTTAATTTATGCAAATTGTAAATGGTTATGGTTAAAAAAGTATATATATAGAATAAAATAATATTTTGACAAGCAATCTAAGTATGGTCAGACCGAACCTGTCAACGTTGGTTTGGAGTTGATAGCTTAAAATGGTGAAAGAGGAGGTCTAAACCCCCAAATCTTTTTGCACCATTCTAGACTATGGCCCCTTTTTCTGCCATTGAAATGCATTGGTATCCATAGCAACAACTACATTTGGACTACTGAAGGATGAGACAAACAGCTGTAACTTTTGATTGGTAGTAGATAATTATCTTCTGATTCCAGATTTGAATACCAGAGAAGTAGACCTCAATGTCATACCCTCTAGGTTTTTATCTAAAGTGCTGGAAATGTGGTCAAAGTTGCCGATTTGTGTCAAAAGTTGCATTGTTCACGTGAATGGATGTTGGAAGTCTGGGAGTTGATGATGTCACAATAGGACCTTTACAATGTTGAATAAAAACTATGAAAGTGAATAAAGGACAAAAGCTTAGTAGTTTAAAAAGTATAAAAGGGGCTCCCGAGTTGCGCAGCGTTCTAAGGCACTGCAGCTCAGTGCAAGAGGCATCACTACAGACACCCTAGTTGGAATCCAGGCTGTATCACAACCGGCCATGATTGGGCGTCCAATAGGGCGGCGCACAATTGTCCCAGCGTCGTTCTTAACTTACTTGCCTAGTTAAATAAAAGGTTAAATAAAATCGACTCTGGATCAAGCCAGCTCAACTAAATACACAACCAATACACACAGAGGGTAGTGTTCAATGTGTAAACCATCCGAACTGTTAAAAACACATAGACCGTGACCCTTGAATGAGATGGAGCTCAAGTAATTGACAAATCTTAATCTTACCTCCACTTCAAGTTACACCCCATTAGCTTTAGTCGACTACAAAATAACTACAAAATTGCTTGCAAAAAGACTAAACACTCTTCCCAAAATAATACAAGCGGACCAAACTGGATTTATTAGCGACAGGTAATGTTCTGATAACATTCGCTGTCTTTTTGATATTATAGATCAAGTAAATGCACAGAAGACCCCTGTCCTGCTGGATGGAGTGGACCTATCTGTTCTCAGTCTGGGCTCAAACTTTATTAAATGGATGAAGTCCCTATATTCTCATCGAAATGCCATGATGTCTACTAATGGTCTGAACTCTGACAGATTCTGTTTGGGACGTGGTACAAGACATGAATGCTCGCTGTCCCATCTGCTCTACTTGTTGGGGGCGGAGTTAATAAGGAGCAATCCAACTATTATGCGTGTTTCTGCAGGTGGCCTTCAGCACAAGATTTCTCTCTACTCGGATGATGTCTTGCTCTACATATCCAACTCTGAGAAATCCCCCCCTCCCATTTCAGACACAACTGCTCAGTACGGCAAGTTTTCAGGATATAAGATACATTTGAAAAAATCTATTGTTTTCCCTCTCAATCTTCCTGAGTGGCGCAGCGGTCTAAGGCACTGCATCTCAGTGCAAGAGGCGTCACTATAGTACCTGGTTTGAATCCAGGCTGTATCACATCCAGCCGTGATTGGGAGCCCCATAGGGCGGCGCACAATTGGCCCAGCGTCGTCCGGGTTTGGCTGGAGTAGGCCGTCATTGTAAATAAGAATTTGTTCTTAACTGACTTGCCTAGTTAAATAAAGGTTAAAAAAAGAAATACAAATAAAAAAAGAATAATGAAGTCACTCTGCCTATTCCAATGGAAGACACAGGGGGTTTTAATATCTTGGAATCTTTGTTACATCAGATCTGAATCGCCTTTTCAAAGAAAACTATCTCCCACTCATCTCCCACTCAAATCAAGAATGATCTCCGAACCTGGACTAGTTTAGTCGTAAGAATCAATGTGATCCATATGAACATCCTCCCTAGACTGAACTATTTATTTCAGATGCTCCCGTGCTATCTCCCAGTTTCTTTTTTCAAAACAACCAACCAAAGCATCACCAAATTTAAATGGGGCAATAAAAAACCTAGGATCAAGTTCTCCACTCTATTGAAACCTGAATATTTGGGTGGTCTTGCCCTTCCCTGCCTTCAATTGTACTACTGGTCTGCCCAAATTCGCAACATGTTAACATGGATCATGAACAGACAAGACTATGTGGATTCAGACAGAGACCCAATCCTGTGGTTCATTACCCAGAAGCTTAATTATATTCAATAATAACTTTAGTGAAGTGGGCAGGTAGCCTAGTGGAGCAGAAGGTAGCCTAGTGGTTAGAGCGTTGGGCCAGTAACCGAAAGATTTCTAGATTGAATCCCCGAGCTGACAAGGTAAAAATCGTTCTGCCCCTGAACAAGGCAGTTAAACCCACTGTTCCGAGGCCGTCATTGTAAATAAGATTTTTTTCTTAACCGACTTGCCTAGTTAAATAAAGGTTAATGAAAAAAAAACATAGCCTAAACTTGTGATTTACAACACCCTACTAGCAGGACTTCAATAAATACATTTCTCCCAAATATGCTCTCACACGCCTATAGTATGCAACTCAGACTTGTCAAAGGCACTGAGTGATGCCAACTTTCATCTTTGGCATACTCTAGGGTTCAGGACCTTTCAGACCGGTTTCATCAGAACACAACTACATTGAAATACTCTCAGGAGCTCTGCAGTGAATTCAATGTGCCAAGATCCAATTTAAAAATCTTCAAATTAGACATGTAATTTCCTCATTTCACTTCCAAGGGGAGGTTTAGAGCTCAGCTCAATGAAATTGAGACCCTTCTTGCTACAGCACAATTCATCAAAGGCAAAATCTCCTATATCTATAGACTCCCATCTGAGAATGTGGGCTCCTCCTTTACTCCTTTGAAAATAATCTGGGAAAAGGACCTTTGTCTGACTATCAGTGAGGAGTTATGGACGAATGTTTTCGACAGGGTATACTGCTCCTCTACTAATATAAAAATAAAATAATCTATTAAAAAAATGTTTGTACAAATTGTATTACACCCCAGTGAGACTCCATAGAATGAATACAGACATTTCTCCTGATTGTAAAAGATGTACATCTGAAAGCAGTGGAGGCAGCTGAGGGGAGGACGATTTAACTGGAATGGAGTAAATGGCATCAAGCACATAGAAAACATGTGTTTGATACCATTCCACCAATTCCGCTCCAGCCATTACCCCAATTAAGGTGCCACCAATCTCCTGTGTCTGAAAGTGTAACTTACAAGCATGTATTTTGTCATTGCAGGGAGACTGACATATTTTGGCAATCTATACATACTGCTGCATAGAAAATATTACATGTAGTTTGATATGACCCCGTGGCTATCTTCTTAATGCTTAGCAGAACTTTGTTCTTGATTCAGACAGAGAAAATGTGTTTATGACGATCACATACTTTGTTAAAAAATGTATTCCACCAAGGTGGTCTTCTAATTCCTGTCCTACATTTAAAATGTGGATCGACCAGATTGTTGACTTTCTTTCTCTTGAAATGCTCACTTGTGACCTCCGCAAGAGACGGCGCAGGTTCGATTGACTCTGGTCTCCACTACTCAACTATGTTTCAAACTGGACAGAACGGGGAGATTAAGGAAATGTGTGTATATACATGTTGTGTAAAGTGCTGTAAAACAAGTTATTTGCTCGTTGTCTCAGCTAAAGCTGGAAATAGCTAACACGTTCACTGATAGTGCTGCAGATGTCTGCCACATCTGTGAATGTGGATTGTTTTGTTTGTTGAAAAACAAGAAAACTTAAATACTTCCAATAAAAAAATACAAAACACATGGACCCAGTTTTCATTTGAAAACCTCAGTAGTGTGGAGCCATTCCCCTTACAACTAGGGCCAGGAGTTTTTCCCTGGTCTGGTCATGTGGTGAGGGAAAACTCCTGTCTCTGCCTTTCATTATTGTGAAGTTATACATAGACGCTGATCTTGGGTCAGTTTTGCATTTTTTTAGGACAAATGTTTAAGGTTAGGATTGGGGGAGAGGAAGCTGATCCAAGATCTGTACCTAGGAGAAACTTCACCCTGGAACACTCAGGGCAGCACAACGTCCTGTGGCCTCCCGCCAGCGTGGACGAGGAGGTGCTTCTTCATGTGGCCGGACTGGGTGAAGTACTTCCCGCTGTAGACACATTGAAACGGTTTCTCTCCGGTGTGCACCCTCTCATGCATCTTCAGCTGGTGGCTGTGGGAGAAGCGCTTGGTGCAGTGGCTGCAGCCGTACGGTTTCTCCCCCGCATGGACCCACACGTGCCTCTGCAGGTGCGCCGTCTTGGGGAAGGGCTTTCCACAGAGGGTGCACCGGAGCTGCCTCTGGGTGGAGTGAGAAGTCAGCTGTTGTGGATGCTTTTCTATGCCTTTCGATGAAGAAGTGGAGCCTCTGTTGAAATTTGGGAAGTGGGCTGGCTTCTCTCTTTGGGGAACCTGGTGGAGAGTAACCCTTGGGGATGAAAATATGTTTTGGGTGGACACTCAGTTGAAATCTGGCTTGGACCTTGATCCTACAGTTGTCCCTTGTTCTGTGTTTTCAGTGTCAGTGGGACACTTTGTCTGTCCAGACTCCATTCCCCCTCTTCCTCTGTTGTCTAAAAGCTGCCTGCTGTCTGAACAGACCTCTCCAGATGTCACCTCTTGACCAGTTATGCTCCATTCTGAACTCATATCTGCCTCCACTTTAATGGGAACTGAGTCCACCAGCACCACATCAGGCACCCAGTCCAGAGAGCCCAAAGCAGGCATGCAGACCCCAGAGTTACCAGGCGCCCCTCTCCTCTCTGGATGTTCAGACAGCCTTTTGGAGTCTGGCCCAGCATTGTGAAGAGCATTCACAGTTTGGTTGTCAGTCTCTTGGTTCTCTGTCCATTGGGACAGGCTGTATGATATGGGTTGATGGTCAGTTTCCCAGGTCACACCCTCAGCAACCTGATGGTCCTGTCTTGCTCTGCTGTATTGTGACGCTGACACTGGATGCTGGAACGTCTGGTTTTCAGGTTCTATATTGAGCTCTGTGTCTGGAGCTCTGTGTCTGTTGCCCTGCTGGTCCAGAAGGTCTGTGGTTTCAGTAGATGACTGAAGCACCTGATTCTGGAACAATCTTCTCACTGCTCTCACTGACCAGTTGGACAAGCTCTGAAATGGGGCAACGCAAAGCGCAACATCAGCTTCCTTTAGTGGAGATTGATTCTTCTTTGCCTTATTTATTAGTTATGAGTAATGACTAAGAAGTTAATCAAATACGGCAATAAACATTGAAGGCTTTACTCAACATAAAGTGTAAACTGTATAGACTTGATAAGTTGAACAAAAATACCTTCCTGTCTGCTGGTGTCAAGGTTCTCCATTTTTCCTCTTGCATATCTGCCATCTGTTTTGTATTCATCAGAAACATTTTATTAGAAAAATATCCCCACCACCATTTGAAATATGAGAACTAATCAATTTGACCGTGTCTATGACAACAAACCGGCATGCCCCCATCCTTGTCTGTCGCTGTGCGTCCTGCGTCTCTCCAGTTGGTGACATCCTGTGTATAATTGCCCCCTTTGCGGTCGGCACAGCGATTCTCCACTGCACCAGAACAGAGAAATCCTCATAAACGTTATATATATTCTACATTACCCATTATTTTGTACGTTTTCACATTACCCATTATTTTGTACGTTTTCAAATATGGTTAAAAAAAACTACAATATCCAAGTCTGCCTATTGACTTTCCTAGGAAGCTCCCTCTTGCCCGGGCAACAAGATCGGTGTCCCGCCTGCTTACTGTGTGTCGGAGGTGTAGCAATATTGATGTTACACATATTGATGTCACACAGGAAACGGAAACGAGTTGGGGCTTACGTTATTAAAGTGCTGGTTGACAACGTGCCTAGTAAAGTTTGCTTAACGTTATATCTTTGTTTGTCGTGATTACAACACAAAGCATATTGAAACATGGTGGCAGCGGTACTCAAAAGTACCTGGATCTCATCGATGTAAATTAAGGGATACATCCCAGGCGGCAGTTTGAAAAAGTGCGCGTTTATAGGCTTGTCATTGCGCCGAACGTCTACGTTAGCTGGCTATCGTGAGTGACTCTATGTCCCCTTCTACAACTAAATCGCCATGGAAAATGCACTGAAACCTCCGGGAAAAATAGACTTTGATGATTGTAATTTAGTACTGACCTGGAAAAGATGGAAAGAGGAATTCAATTTGTACATGGCTCTTACAATGAGAGAAAAACCTGATGACTACAAAGTGAAGCTACTGTATTATCTCATTGGGGAAAAAGGCAGATAGATTTGTGAGACCCTGTGTGTGTGCAGTACAAAAGACAATCTCTCTGTTGAGGAAGTAATTGTAGCACTAGATGCATTTTGTGATCCCAAGAAAAATGAAACAATTGAGAGAATTTTTTCATGCGAAGTCAGGGCCAAGATGAGAGTTTAGACAAATATCTCACTGAATTGAGGACTCTAGTGGCCACCTGCAACTTTGGAGTAATCACAGACTCTCTTATCAGGGACAGGATTGTGTGTGGCACGTGTGACCCACACTTAAGAGAGCGCTTACTCAGAGAGACTGATCTCAGTTTAGAGAAATGCATACAGATAGGAATAGCTGCAGAACTGTCCAGACAGAGAGCTAAAGTCATAAATGTGCAGGGCCCTGTAGCAGTTCATGCAGTAACACAGAAAGAGAGACCGAGGGAGAGGATACCCTACAGAGGGACAGAGCATTATACAATGCAGATACTGTGGACGGTCACATGAGAGAAAAAAGGAAAAATGCCCTGCATATGGAAAAAAATGTAAATCCTGTGGAAAAAACTATCACTTCTCTACAGTTTGCAAAAGTGCAGGGGCCAGCAAGAGAAACAGAGTCCTGGCAATGGAAAATGCGTCAGCTGACTCAGAGCGGTGAGGATGTTCTGTGCATCACACTAGGGCCAAAGTCAGAGAGCATCAACGTGGTGCAGGAGAAAACCACAGACCCCAATGCAGTTCTCTTTGCAACCATACTGGTCAACCAAAAGTCTGTCAGATTTCAGCTAGATTATGGTGCTAGTTGTAATGTTATCCCTGCAAACCTCATAAAAGCCAGTCACCTAGAGCCCTGCAGTCAGGTATTGGTGATGTATAACAAGAGTACTCAGACGCCACTGGGGAAGTGCACGCTTAAAGTGATCAATCCACGTGTAGCCGGTGTGAAATGGCTAGTTAGCTAACAGCATTTCAATCGGTGACGTCACTCGCTCTGAAACCTTGAAGTAGTTGTACCCCTTGCTCTGAAAGGGCCGCGGCTTTTGTGGAGCGATGGGTAACGATGCTTCGAGGGTGGCTGTTGTTGATGTGTGCAGAGGGTCCCTGGTTCGAGCCCAGGCTGGGGCGAGGAGAGGGACAGAAGCTATACTGTTACACACGCAATAAGAAAACCTACTGAGTTGAGTTAATCGTAGTCAACAAGAATGTGCACAGGCCCATTCTAGGCAGTAAGGCTATCCAGGCAATGGAGTTGATTACTGTGCAGCATCACAACATCCTAGCCATCGAGAAAACAACAGGATCCTGGACTAAAGAGCAAATCAAACAAGAGTACTCTGATGTATTCCAGGGAGATGGATGCTTACCCGGCAAGCTGGAAGTGGATGAGCGAGTGGAGCCCGTCCAGCTGCCAAAGAGAAGAGTGCCAGTAGCACTATATAAACCACTCTAAGAGGAGCTCAGTGGTCTAAAGAAAAGAAGGATGATAAAAGCACTTGACAAAAGCACAGATTGGATTAGCAGCCTGATCGTAGTGAAGAAACCGTCTGGAAGACTAAGAGTGCATTGATCCGAAACCTCTCAACAAGGCGAGGAGCCATTACCCACTTCCCACTATTGAAGACGTGCTGCCAGATCTGAACAGAGCACGCGTGTTCTCTGTTTGTGTTGTAAAAAACGGATTTTGGCATGTGGAACTGGAGGAGGAATCCAGCTATCTCACCACGTTCTCTACTCGCATGGAACGCTACAGGTGGCTGCGCATGCCAATGGGAATCAGTCCAGCCCCAGAGATCTTTCAGAGGAAGTTGACCCAGGCAATGGAAGGTCTTCCTCTGGACCATGACAAAAACCTGAAAATGCTCCTGGACAGATGCAGGAAGCTCAATATCAAGCTGAATCCAGAGAAGCTGCAGCTCAGGCTGAAGGAAGTGCCCTACATTGGCCACCTGCTAACATCGGAGGGGTTGAAAGTGGACCCAGGAAAAAAGTGACAGCCATCAAACAGATGCCTAGGCCTACAGATGTGCAGGGGGTGCAGAGCTTCCTGGGCATGGTAAACTACCTAGCCAAGTTCTGCAGCCACGCCACGGAGCTCTGCGAGCCACTGCGACAGCTAACGCACAATGACTCACTGTGGGAGTGGTCAGAGAGACATGAGCAGGCTTTCAATAAAATCAGGGATTCCATTGCACATTGTGCTGAAATACTACAACCCAACAGAGCAGCTTGTACTACAGTGTGATGCTTCAGAGAGTGGGTTAGGAGCAGCCTTGATGCAGGGAGGACAACCAATAGCATACGCCAGCAGAGCCCTGACAGAGACTGAAAAAGGTTATGCACAGATAGAGAAGGAGCTGCTTGCAGTGGTGTTTGGTATGGAGAGGTTCCACCAATTCACATATGGACGAACTGGAAGTGCAGTCAGATCACAAGCCTCTAGAGAGCATCATGACAACGCCTCTCCTCAGCGCACCAAAAAGACTACAACGCATGCTCATGAGACTCCAAAACTACGAGGTCAGTCTCCGATACGCTCCTGGAAAACATGTGGTGCTGGCCGACACCCTGAGCAGGGCGTACCTCACAGAACAATTGAACAGAGGCCCTGTGGAGGTCGAAGCGGAATCAATCAATATGATACACTACCTCCCTGTGTCAAGCGAGAGACTAAAGCACATCCAGACAGCCACTGAGCTGGACCGGGAGCTCCAGACACTGAAAAATGTGATCCTGCAGGGGTGGCCTGAAGTGAAAGGACATGTACCCTTGGAAGTAGCCATGTATTTTCACAACAGAGATGAGCTGAGTGTGCAAAATTGAGTTATCTTCAGAGGTGAGCGAGTTGTTGTGCCTACTGCCCTAAGGTCAGAGATAATGCAGAGAATCCATTCCTCACACATAGGAACAGAGGGATGTCTGAGAAGAGCTCGCGAGTGTGTCTACTGGCCAGGCATGAATGCACAGCTGAGAACATACATGGCACAATGTAGCACCTGCACTGCATGGGGTATGAAGCAGCAGAAAGAAACTTTGAGGCCACACGAAGCACCAAAGCGTCCCTGGGAAAAAATAGGGACTGACCTGTTCCAGTTCAACGACAGAGACTACATGGTCACAGTTGATTATCTCTCCAACTTCTGGGAAGTGGACCATTTGGAGAACACACAGTCGAAAACGGTCATTCGAAAACTGAAGACACACTTTGCACGCTATGGGATACCTGACATCCTTTACTCAGACAATGGTCCCCAGTACTCTTCAGACGAGTTCCGAAGTTTCCGCAAGGCTTGGGACTTTACACACAAAATGTTGTCTCCAGGATACCCACAAAGTAATGGGAAAGTGGAATCGGCAGTGAAAACAGCCAAAAGACTGGCAAAAGCAAAGAGAGCAGGTGCTGACCCATACCTGGCCATGCTGGATCACAGAAATACCCCGTCACAAGGGACAGACAGCAGCCCTGCAATGGTGCTCATGGGAAGACGTACAAAGACACTACTTATAATCAGTGAAAATCTTATGAGACCGGGGATGGCAAACTGTCAGCTAGAGAAGTTCAAGGAAAGACAACAGAAACAAGCAAAGTACTACGACACCTCTGCTAAGGATCTCAAAGAGCTGCAACGAGATGAGAGTTCAGCCACTCACAGGACAGAAACAGTGGTGGCAGAGGGCCACAGTAGTCAGACCTGTGGAGCAAAGGTCCTACGAGGTGAAGACAGAACAGGGACAAGTCTTCAGGAGGAACAGGCGACACCGGAGGAAGAGCAGAGAAATAGAGGATTTCCCCACTGTTGAGAAGCATGGCACAGAGCACCAGCGGACGCCTAGAGGTGAACGCTGCACCTCAACAAGAAGATCCAAACATCTCAGGTCAAGCACCTTCTGATGTAATCAACACTCCCCACACAAGGTCTGGTAGGGCCATCCGAAGACCTATACACCTGAAAGACTTTATGGGAAGGTAAAAGTAATAATAAGTAATGGACAGTCAGAGACAGTAAACAAACATTCAGTTCACATTCCAGTTTATTGCAGACATGGACTACAAGCCAAAGTTAGGTGGAGTCTGCCTTTGTTATATATAAAAAAAAATTAAAAGAACATGTAGCAATATTGATGTTACACAGGAAACGGAAACGAGTTGGGACTTACGTTAAAGTGCTGGTTGACAACGTATATCATTGTTTGTCGTGATTACAACACAAAGCATATTGAAACAGGAGGATTCCGAATTTCTCTGCGCTCTGTCGAGAATGCTGGAATTTTGTCAGAAGCAACTTCCTCCGCAGGTTGTCGATTTCTCTTTGGCTATGGGAAATTTCCAACCGTAAAGCAGCATGTCCGTCATCTACAAGTTTGCAGATTTCGGCAACGGCTGCATTTGCCAAAACCTCGACGATGGAGGCTAGCTGAGCGTTAAAGGCGACTGTATCCTACATGTCCTTTGCACTATGTCAATGTAAAAACTTATGTTATAGTAATTTGTAATGAAGTGTTCAGTCAACGTCTTGAGACCACAGTTAAGACAATAGATGTTACACCATTTTTTCAGAAAAACATTTTTCAGCTACTTCCTGGATTATTTTTACGAAATAAAGGTTTGCTTTTCAAAATAAAGGTTGCTTACACACACACGACTTATGTTCCAACATTGCCACCTGCTGCTGAATCATATTGTATGTTGCTCCTACTAAAAAGGAATCAAATGTTTTAAAAATCAGCCTGTTGTGAATTAAATCAAACACACACTGTCATCCCAAAATTATTTGAATATTTATTTCAAGTACAAAAATACAAAATCAGCATACAACGGAATTTAAAGGAATAAATACATTCCTTCAATTAAAAGTAAGTAATTTTATGAGTAGGCTAAGGGTTAGTAGTCTCAAAACTGAAGCACCGCACTGAGAATGTACTCTAACTCTGAACAATGTAAGAGTAGAAAGATATACAAAATCTGAATATAGAATGGATAAATAGCCAATGGGATTTCAGACAGTCCTCAGCGATAGCAAAACAACTAAATAACATTTAGCTTTTTGTTTTTACAATAAATGAGAAAGTTGTAAATAAAAAAATAAACATTGGTAGGTAATAACATTGGTAATAGGTGTGTATGCAGCGCAGCAAGCATGCAGTGAGCATATAAGCATATTATGTTATTCACTGTAACCTGTAACCACAATGTACTGGCTTCTCCTTTCAGTAACTACTGGGGTTCAGGATCAGACCTATGTAAAAGAAACAGAAAAGGACAAAAGATTGTCAAACACGCTCCTTTATCTGGAAAGATTTTTGGTGAAACATATGGTACATGAAATTTTCCTCGGAACACTGCATGACATTGAATGAATGAATTTAAAAAAAATTGCCTGTTTACTTTTTTTTAGATGTGTGTTGTTGTCGATACTAACCTTCCCTGTGGAGTACTTCCTGATGATTTCATTTGTCAGGATGGCATTGAAGGTTCTGCAGACCAGAGACAGGTTCCAGTAGCCTCTCTTCCCGTCCACACGCAGCACGTCCCGGATGATCCACACCAGCGACTCAAGAGGAAGCTGCAAGAAAGTGCATCAATTCAATGGTTCCAGTGTTTTAGCTGCCTATTTTGGTGAAGTGTTTGTTGTTGAACATTCGGTTCCTAAAGCAGTGGTGTTGTATATAAAAAATAGGCCAGGAAATCACTAGGTAGGCTACATGTCAAACTCTAGACGGCATTTATGGGTGATTCCTCACAAAACTAGAACCAAAAATTATGATTTGCGGGATTTTCACTCAATTTAAACTATATTAGTGTCATTTAGAGAAAGGATTGTTGACATTTGTATCTTAAATCATAATTAAGAATCCTTCTATAGATTACATTGTGAAAATCCCCCAAATCATGGTATTTTTTGGTTCTAGTTCCGTGAGGAATCATCCTAACATAAGTATATTTATTATATGAATGGTAATCTAAGCGTTATTTTCAGTTGCATCATGTATGGAGAATCAAAAACAAAGTCAGCGGTTTAAATCTGATATTTAGGAAAGTGATTTTCTGCCAGTTCTAGGTGAGATAAATCTACAGGTACTGTACTTACCTCCAGGAGATGAGGTTTCCCCAGACCATGGTACCTCTGGGGATTCTGGGAATAAATAAGAGGTGATTGAGTAGCTAGGTTCTAGAGTACTGATCTCAGAGTTGTATTGAATCAGTGATATCATCAGACATTGTCGTTGTCATTTGGCCTACCTCTCTCCCCTACCCTCTATAAGCACACCCATTTTAAACCCTCTATAAACCCAACCATATTAAACCCGCTTTAAACCCAACCATTGGCATCCTACCATTCCAGTCAGCACTCTCTCGCCTTGCAACTGCTGGGTCACCAGGTCCGTTTCCTGGGCCAATAGTGCGCCGGCGTCCGGGAACCTGTCGCTTTGTTCTTCTTCCATGTCGATGTCCGGAAAGAGGTCATCGTCACGCTCTTCCCTCCGCCTTACTCCACCTCCTCTTTCCTGCGTCCTAGTGTAAGTGTAGCCGGGCAACGAGCTCTCGACCACCAACAGGCCTTGCTCGCCCAGGCACCTGTCGAAAGCTTCCTGGAAGGCCGACGCAGTCACGTTCACCTTGTGTTTCCTCTTCATGTGGTTCTTGAAATTCTTCTTATTCAGCCTGATTCCGCAGAGATCGCACTGGACCTTGGTGGCACGGCACCAGGGTGGCACGTCCATCTTGGATTCGGCCAGGTATCTCCTCAGGGCCTCCTCGTTCTCTGCAGCGATGTACTCTTCGTGGTGTTTCCTCTTCATGTGCACCTTGAAGTTCTTCTTGTTCAGGATGATCCCGCAGTGGTCACACTGAGTCTGCACAGGAACTGCATCCCTTTGGGAAGGTCTTTGGGGTCTCTCGGTCTCAATCTGCGGCGTCGGAGGGCAGCTGTACGCTTCGGGTGAGGAGGGTTCCGAATCCTGGCGTGTGACCGGATTGTGACTGGCAGAAGCATCTGTTTTTTCCATTGGAGGTGTGTCTGTGTTTAGAGTTTGAAGAGCGACTGGTAAGCTCGGAGGGGTGGCAGGTCTGGAGCTTGAAGGGACGGCAGGTATAGATGTGAGAGGCAGGACAGGTGTGGATGTTGCAGGGGCGAGAGGTCTCTGGGCTGGAGAGGGATGTTGCTGGGGGGGCGGAGCAACAGATGGAGATTGAGCTTGGACTCGGGCAGGTCTTGGAGTCCCGTTACGCTTTCTGCAAGCTCTGAAATGTTCTATAAACAACGCTTTTCTGCAGAGTACATGGTCACAATAGCTGCAGTGGTAGTGAGGGTAGTCTCTGCACGTCAGTTTGCAGTTGTAGACGATGTACTCTGAAAGAAAAGGGTGACAATAAAATGGTCAGTATAAAAAAAGAAAAGAATGTTAGTCAAGTGTATAAGGACATATTTTCTGACACTGCGGTTTCCAAAGTTCCCCTCACCGTCATTCTGAACGGCACTTTTCAGGTGGCTCTGGATGTGTGGGATGATCCGGTGTAACTCGTTGGGTTTGAACGCAGATGGTCGGCAGAAGGGGCAGTGGTAGAGGGAGCAGCACGTGGTGCATGGTTGTATCTTGGGAGTTTCGCCAACTCGGAAACTGGTAATATGTTGCTGTGGAAAAACAAAAGACACAAAGGAGTCAATAATGAAGAGAAAATGGTCAGAAAATCCAGAGGCACAAATTCTACATGGTCCCAAATTGGGGACCAATAGTTCAGCAACATGCAGACACAAAATGTTTTGTATAGAAATGACAATTCTTTGTTTCATACATTAATATATCAGAAAGCCATGTCCTGTCTGCTCTACACAACATTGTCAAAAGTGCTCGTCTAACATTAGTTCCAAAATCATGGGCATTTGGAGTTGGTCCCCCCCTTGTTGTTATAACAGGCTTTCCACTAGAAAAACAGCCCCAGAACATTATTCCTCCTCCACCAAACATTACAGTTCATACTATACATTGGGGCAGGCAGCGTTTTATTGGCATTCGCCAAACCCAGATTCATCCGTCGGACTGCCAGATGGTTAAGTGTGATTCATCACTCCAGAGAACGAGTTTCCACTGCTCCAGAGTCCAATGGCAGCGAGCTTTACACCACTCCAGCCAGCGCTTGGTACTGTGCATGGTGATCTTAGGCTTGTGTGTGGCTGCTCTGCCATGGAATCCCATTTCATGAAGCTTCTGAGGAAGTTATTGTGCTGACGTTGCTTCCAGAGGCAGTTTGGAACTCGGTAGTGAGTGTTGCAACCGAGGACAGATGATTTTTACACTCTACTGGCTTCAGCACTCGGTGGTCCCCTTCTGTGAGCTTGTGTGGCCTACGACTTCGCGGCTGAGCCATTGTTGCTCCTGGACATTTCCACTTCACAATAACAGCACTGACAGTTGATCGGGGCAGCTCTAGCAGGGCAGAAATTTGACAAACTGACTTCTTGGAAAGGTGGCATCCTATGACGGTGCCATGTTGAAAGTCAATGAGCTCTTTAGTAAGGCCATTATACTGCCAATGTGTGTCTATGAAGATTGCATGGCTGTGTGCTTGATTTTATACACCTGTCTGCAATGGTGTGGCTGAAATAGCCAAAACCACTAATTTGAAGGGGTGTCCACATACTTTTGTATATATAGAGTATATTTCTATCCACAAAAATGTTTACAGTTTCTTACCTTTCTGGGTATGTCACTGGAACTGACTATGGTGTCAGGGGTCATTGCGGGGGGCCCAGTGTTCAGTGTGGGGGGCCCAGCCTCATCAGTTGGTGCTGTGGATACCTCTTTCCACAGAGCATCCTGATTGCCATTGACACCCTCCACCTCAAGATCGTTAACTGGAAGAGAGCGTGAGAGGTCAACTTGACCAATTCTTGGCAAATCATTAGCTCAAAGGCTGACAACAGCCATTTAGAAAAATCGGTTGCCTACCTTCATCTTCGTCAGTGTTTGCCGCATCATCGGCATTCGCCGCGGGTGAATCGCCCGAAGAGCTGTTGATTCTTGGTGAGCCGCTGGTGACAGGCGTCAGCCCTTCGCCACTCACCGACCTGTACCTCGACTCCACCAGGCTGAGTTGCTTCTCTAGCAATAGGATTTGCTCCTTGCTTTGAGAGACTTCTACACGTAACGCTCCACAGCAATCATCCACTAACTTGCAAATCTCGGTCACAGCAGCTGAGGCTAGTATGCCCATGACAGAGCTTATCCGTTGATGCAAAACACGCGTTACCGACATTTTAAACAGTTGTTTTAGTGAAACCTGGTCACATCTACTGCTAGCTATGAAGATTCAAAAGACTTCAAAACGCCTAATAAACGTTTTTGTCCCCAGCTTGTTCACGAAGTAGTAATATTTGTAAGAATATCTAGACTGTTGTCAATGCGCCGCCATCTTTAATAACTGTATCCTTGCGCACGCATCCGATCAGCGTTCAGATAGTTTAGACAGACAACTAGAAAGCGCCACCTACCGCGTGGAGACTACAACGTGCATTATACAGTCAAATCTTTGAGCACTAAATATTATTTTGGGTCATCTCTGACTACAGCTTGCTAGAGAACAAAAGCGAATTAATTATTCCTATGGTTTGCATAATCATTGTTTAACATTGAGTAAATCAATGTTTTATTATTATGGTTATTGGTTATCATGTTATAAACTGAGCACTGGAGTAATCTTAACCCCAGACAAACTATATGGAGGTTGTATTAGTCTCAAGATCTTGTGCAAAGTAAAACGGTTAATTTACAGTACATCATGTTTATTGTTTTTACCACAGATATAGAATGACAAAGACAACGTGATCCGCTGCACCATCGAGAGCATCCTGACTGGTTGCACCACTGCCTGGTACGGCAACTGCTCGGCCTCTGACCGCAAGGCACTACAGAGGGTAGTGCGTACGGCCCAGTACATCACTGGGGTTAAGCTTCCTGCATTCCAGGACCTCTATACCAGGTGGTGTCAGAGACTCCAGACACTCTAGTCATAGACTGTTCTCTCTGCTACCGCACGGCAAGCGGTACCGGAGCACCAAGTCTAGGTCCAAAACGCTTCTTAACAGCTTCTACCCACAAGCCATGAGACTGCTTTGCAGCTAATCAAAAGGCTACCTGGACTATTTGTATTGACCCCCCGCCACTCCCACCCCCTTTTACGATGCTGCTACTCTGTTTATTATCTATGCATTGTCACTTTACCTACATGTACATATTACCTTAAATGTGTGTTACCTTAATTACCTTGACTAACCTGTGCCCCCACACATTGACTCTGTACCGGTACACCATGTATATAGCCTCGCTGCTGTTATTTTATTGTTACCCTTTACTTATTATTATTTATTTTAGTTTACTTCAGTTTATTTTAGTAAATACTTTAAAAATTATTTTTCCTAACTACATTGTTGGTTAAGGGCTTGTAAGTAAGCATTTCACTGTAAGGTCTACACCTGTTGTATTCGGCGCATGTGACAAATACAATCTGATTTGTAAGCAACGTTTTTTTTTACCGTTGCTTACTGGAAACCCTCTTACCCAAATAAGGCCGTTAAAATATTCTGTGCCAAATGTCCCATCCAAACACACCTCTATCCACACCCTTTACTAGATTTAACAGAGCCCTAGCCAAGCCAAAGACAGGCTCAATAAAGGCTCAATAAAGACTCAATAAAAACATTGACGATTTCCAGACTTTCAGTCTTCTCAAATCTTTTCTCATCCCATTTTATGCTGTCAACTAAAAGCACCATATCCATGTTGTTATATTGCCTCTTTTAAGAGATTATCGTAGACAATACTGCCATCTTCCAGAAAGTACCAGCCTATACAATGTCATAGTACTTAAAAAAATGTTTATTACAGGAAAACAATACACGTTGAGGTACATAAATGGGCAGTTACATTTGAAATTGCATCACAGTTAGCCCTTTGGCGAACACTTAAAGTCACTTACAGTCAGTAGTAAACAAAGCAAATGTTGAAAGCAGTTAGAAAAGCTGTCAAGCAATTAACAATATCTTCACCATGTTGACTAACAGCGAACGTTGTGCACGCAGATGAATGGGTATTGTGTGCCACATCTGAGGTTCCTCCAGCCCTGGCCCACTACAAAAAGACAAACAAAAATCGTAGTAATTTTATCTGGCATATTTTAAAACGTTTTACAGTTCTGGGACCAGGCTACCTGTCATTACTTTTCAGGTATTATCATACTAATTTGAGTGTTCCGGATTTACGTTTACAATGTTACGTCTAGTCCATGACACCAGGCTGAACATCTTTAGGTTCATGTCTTACCAGCAGATTGCAGGTACATGCAGGAGTTGCTGGTTGCAGTGCTCTGGCTGTACCAGTTGGTGTAATACATTACTGAGCAGTCGATCCACATCCAATATCCCTGAGTAAAGAAAGAGCCATAAGACTTAGCTACAGCTTGTGAGAGCAAAATTGCAAGATTATGTTATAATACTTTTATTGCATCAAATGGTTGTTTTATGCAACAGAATATAGGGTTCTTATAACTATTGTGAACTGAAAGCGGGCCTCTGTAAATCTCCTGTCCATGTTATCTCCCAATGTCTTTTGGGTGATAAAACCTAAAAAGACCTCATTCCATAGCATGAGTTAATGTTTCTGTTCTATATGGTACCTGGGAGAGATGACCCCAGGGCCAGACCTGCTCTCTACACAAAGATAACTGTTTTTACAGCACATACTGTCTGCTGTGAATTATAACTATCTTTCATACTAGTCTTAACCTTGTGACCCATTCCATACATTGGTTGTTCGTCATGTAGGTTGAAAGGGGTGTATCTTGGCTATAAAAGACATTTGTACTTTTGTCTCGGGGTTCTAAACGAATCATCTGATGGTGATTCGTTGACCATCCATCATTATCGTAGAGCACTCAATCGATTCACTTTATATTAATAACCCGGCGCCGACAGAGATGGCTGCCTCGCTTCGCGTTCTTAGGAAGCTATGCAGTATTTCGTTTTTTTATGTATTATTTCTTACATTGTTACCCCATGAAATCGTATGTTTTATTACATACAGCCGCAAGTAACTATTGGATATAAGAGCAACGTCAACTTACCAACATTACGACCAGGAATACGACTTTCCCGAAGCGGATACTCTGTTTGGTCCACCAACCAGGACAATAGACTGGATCCCAGCCGGCGACTCAAAACAAAGGCGGCGCAGGAGAAGGGGGAGACGGGCGGTCTTCTGGTCAGGCTCTGTAGACGGGCACATCGCGCAACTCTCCCGAGTATTCTACTTGCCAATGTCCAGTCTCTGGACATCAAGGTAGACAAATACGAGCAAGAGTTGCCTTCCAGAGAGACATCGGCGACTGCAACGTTCTTTGCTTCATGGAAA
Source organism: Hucho hucho (assembly GCA_003317085.1). Classification (NCBI taxonomy): domain Eukaryota; kingdom Metazoa; phylum Chordata; class Actinopteri; order Salmoniformes; family Salmonidae; genus Hucho; species Hucho hucho. Next base: position 39,086 of record QNTS01004071.1, on the reverse strand, counting down.
CATGGCTCACTACACGCATCGCACCGACAGAAACAAACATCTATCTGGTAAGAAGAAGGGCAGGGGGGTGTGTCTTATGATTAACGAGTCGTGGTGTGATCATAACAACATACAGGAACTCAAGTCCTTTTGTTCACCTGACATAGAATTCCTTACAATCAAATGCCGACCGCATTATTTACCAAGAGAATTCTCCTCGATTATAATCACATTCGTGTATATCCCCCCTCAGGCTGACACATCAACGGCACTGAAAGAAATCCATTGGACTCTATGTAAACTGGAAACCACATATCCTGAGGCTGCATTTATTGTGGCTGGGGATTTTAATAAGGCTAATATGAAAACAAGGCTCCCTAAATTTGATCAGCATATCGAATGTGCGACCCGGGGTGGCAAAATCCTTGATCATTGTTATTCCAACTTCCGTGATGCATACAAGGCTATTCTCCGCCCTCCTTTCGGCAAGTCTGACCATGACTCCATTTTGTTGCTCCCAGCCTACAGACAGAAACTAAAACAGGAAACGCCCGTTCTCAGGTCTGTTCAACGCTGGTCCGACCAATCTGATTTCAGGCTGCAAGATTGCTTCGAGCACGTAGACTGGGATATGTTCCGGACAGCATCAGACAACAACACTGATGTATACGCTGATTCGGTGAGCGAGTTTATTAGCAAGTGCATCGGTGATGTTGTACCCATAGCAACTATTAAAACCTTCCCCAACCAGAAACTGTGGATTGATGGCAGCATTCGCGCAAAACTGAAAGCGCGAACCACTGCTTTTAACCAGGGTAAGGCGACCTGAAACATGACTGAATACAAACAGTGTAGCTATTCCCTCCGCAAGGCAATCAATCAAGCTAAGCGTCAATATAGAGACAAAGTAGAGTCACAATTCAACGGTTCAGACACAAGAGGAATGTGGCAGGGTCTACAGTCAATCACGGACTACAAAAGGAAAACCATTCCCGTCGCAGACCACGATGTCCTGCTCCCAGACAAACTAAACAACTTCTTTGCTCGCTTTGAGGATAATACAGTGCCACCGACACGGCCCGCTACCAAAACCTGCGGGCTCACCTTCACCGCAGCCAACGTGAGTAAAACATTTAAATGTGTTAACCCTCGCAAGGCTGCCGGCCCAGATGGCATCCCTGGCCGTGTCCTCAGAGCATGCGCAGGCCAGCTGGCTGGTGTGTTTACAGACATATTCAATCAATCCTTATCCCAGTCTGCTGTTCCCACATGCTTCAAGAGGGCCACCGTTGTTCCTGTTCCCAAGAAAGCTAAGGTAACTGAGCTAAATGACTATCGCCCCGTAGCACTCACTTCTGTCATCATGAAGTGCTTTGAGAGACTAGTCAAGGATCACATCACCTCCATCCTGCCAGACACCCTGGACCCACTCCAATTTGCTTACCGTCCCAATAGGGCCACAGACGACGCAATCACACTGCCCTAACCCCTATGGACAAGAGGAATACCTATGTAAGAATGCTGTTCATCGACTACAGCTCAGAATTTAACACCATAGTACCCTCCAAGCTCGTCATTAAGCTTGAGACCCTGGGTCTCGACCCCGCCCTGTGCAACTGGGTCCTGGACTTCCTGATGGGCCGGCCCCAGGTGGTGAGGGTAGGAAACAACATCTCCACCCCGCTGATCCTCAACACTGGGGCCCCACAAGGGTGCGTTCTCAGCCCTCTCCTGGACTCCCTGTTCACCCATGACTGCGTGGCCAAGCACGCCTCCAACTCAATCATCAAGTTTGCTGACGACACTACAGTTGTAGGCTTGATTACCAACAACGACGAGATGGCCTACAGGGAGGAGGTGAGGGCCCTCGGAGTGTGGTGTCAGGAAAATAACCTCTCACTCAACGTCAACAAAACTAAGGAGATGATCGTGGACTTCAGGAAACAGCAGAGGGAGCACCCCCCTATCCACAACGACGGGACAGTAGTGGAGAAGGTGGAAAGTTTTAAGTTCCTCGGCGTACTCATCACAGACAAACTGAATTGGTCCACCCACACAGACCGCGTGGTGAAGAAGGCGGAACAGCGCCTCTTCAACCTCAGGAGGCTGAAGAAATTCGGCTTGTCACCAAAACCACTCACAAACTTCTACAGATGCACAATCGAGAGCATCCTGTCGGGCTGTATCACCGCCTGGTACGGCAACTGCTCCGCCCACAACCGTAAGGCTCTCCAGAGGGTAGTGAGGACTGCACAACGCATCACCAGGGGTAAACTACCTGCCCTCCAGGACACCTACACCACCCGATGTCACAGGAAGGCCAAAAAGATCATCAAGGACAACAACCACCCGAGCAACTGCCTGTTCACCCCGCTATCATCCAGAAGGCGAGGTCAGTACAGGTGCATCAAAGCTGGGACCGAGAGACTGAAAAACAGCTTCTACCTCAAGGCCATCAGACTGTTAAACAGCCATCACTAACATTGAGTGGCTGCTGCCAACATACTGACTTAAATCTCTAGCCACTTTAAACATAGGAATTGGATGTAACAAATGTATCACTAGCCACTTTAAACAATTTTGTATATAATGTTTACGTATCCGACATACTCATATCAAATGTATACACTGTACTCTAAACCATCTACTGTATCTTGCCTATGCCGTTCGGCCATCGACCCAAATCTCTAGCCACTTTAATAATTATAATTGGATGAAATAATGTATCACTAGCCACTTTAAACAATGCCATTTATATAATGTTTACATATCCTACATTACTCATCTCATATATATATATATATATATAT